>CM067369.1:129434033-129484033 GCA_034401795.1 Chaetoderma sp. LZ-2023a
CATGACACGTGTGTTAGAAGACTAACACATCGTCGGTCCAAAAAGTCATCACGTAACTCGCTTGAGAAAAAACGGCGTAAAACGCAATACACTAATCGTTACCATGTCCTAGATGATGACGCAATCGTCTCTGACGCAGAAAGCGAAGAGCCGGACATTCATTGTGTAACTATGCAGTCGTCATGGGCACTGAAAAAAACTGTCACGTGATCAAAGTTGATGTTCATCGAGGGGCCTCGCGGTCACAGCTTGCCGATACTTCCAATAGTGAGTTAGGCGCGATGGCACAAATAACACCGGATCCAATCTCCAGATATAAATGACGAGCCCCCATAACCATGAAATAAAACACTATTAACAGTACCCCGAATGTACCTATACGTAAGCCAGGGCACGATCTTTGTAATGGTGATAGGGTAATAACTGAGGCTGGTGAAATGCTTTCCCATATCTCAAGAGATACTGCTTCTAAATTCTTTTGACGAGGATAGTACGGACTCGGACGGCATGTCGATTGTGTCCGAAATTCGGGGACATTGCGATTTAGCTGATTCAAAGGACACAGCTCCATCTATCAATGAACTGAAACTCTTCGTCAAAAGCTTGAAGTACAACAAAAAAGTCGTTGATAAGTGTCTGGAATATCAGCCTAATTCTAAAACTCTTAGTCCATCAACTAATATGGCTAATGAAACAATCCGGTATCGAGTCTTCGTTTAAATCGCGTGTGGTTTAAGACAATCACAAAGTTACGCCGTAAATATTAGGAATGCCATAGCGATCTCTATTGGTACCACCTGACACATTGCGTGTTGTTTTCTTTAAAAAAATGAACACATCACGATGGCTCGCAAGCTATTTAATTTTATTATTATTTTTTCAGTCATCCCATCTCTCAATTTCGTGTCTTTAAATACAAGAGGTTATTGCGACTCCTTCAAACGATTTTGGCCATTTAATCAACTCCGTAAAGAACTGCGTTCCGATGTAGTTTTCTTACAGGACACACATACGACAGCTGCTGATGAATGTTTATGGAAGCTGATATGGAGAGGCGAAGCCGGTTTTTTCACGTTCAACTACGAACAGTGCTGATCTAGCAATCCTCTTTAGGGCTAAATTAAATATCCAAGTGATTGAAGTCAAGACAATCCGACAAGGTAGATTGTTGCATATGTCCAAAGACAAATGACATTTCATTTTATTTGATAAATAAATACAGCCCCACGGAATGCCACGAAAGAAATTAAATGTATGGATATTTTAAAAGCCCACATCTCTTCACTTGGCGAGTTTTTTGCTGTAATACTTGGTGTGATTTCAACCGCACACTGGATCCCGAGATTGTGCTTTAGCAATAGATTGTTGGCAAATCTGGCAGAAAAAGCATGTTGATTTTTGATTGCTTACAGGACTGGTGGGAACTTGCTAAGAAGCATATCTGTACCATTTCACAGCGTTACGCGAGAGAAACGAGCCAATGTATTACGTGAGGAGCGGTCATGTTTACAAAGTGAATTAGAATGCTTATCTTCTCTGACACCAAGAACCAATGATACATGTAACGAAATAAAACAAAAGCAAATGGCATTGAATACTATTTTAGAACGCCAAGCAAAGGGTGCATGGATAAGGCCAAGATTTCCACACATTAATGAGTCTGACAAACCCACTAAGTATTTTCTAACTTTGAAAAAAGCCATAGTTTAAAACGAACGATCTCTCAATTAACGCTGCCAGATGATACAATTATAAATACTGATGCTGAAATACGGTCTTATGCTTTTAATTTTTATGCCGATTTGTACAATAATAATGCAATATGTAAACAATCAGAAAAGATGTTGTTAGCAGACCTTCCACAACTAAGTGCAATTTCAAAAAATGAGCTAGAAACACAAATTACTGTGTCTGAGATTTCAAATACAGTGAATAAATTAAACAATAATAAGTCTCCTGGCATTGATGGCCAATGCCAGGAATTGCATTCCTGGAATCCTGGCCTGCCTAATTTTATAAAGTATTTTGGGATATCATAGGTAATGATCTGCTTGCTGTTTTTAATCAATCCCTAAAGGACAACAGATTACCCACAGCTTGTGGACGAGCAGTGATTACGTTACTACCTAAGAAAGGCGACCTTAGTCTTCTTAAAAACTGGATTCCTGTTTCTCTTCTGTGTGTTGATCTGAAAATTATTTCAAAACATTGTACAACCGGTTAAGTAAGATCCTTCCAGAAACAATTCACATCGACCAAAGTTATTGTATTCCTAAGCGGAAGATTGCTAATAACATCAGGTTAATAACGGATGTAGTAGAAGATGCAAACTCGCGTTTATTACCACTTGGGATTGTATCATTAGACCAAGAGAAGGCATTTGACCGTGTAAGTCATATTTATCTGCATGACACATTAAAAGCATTCGGGTTTGGTGATTTCTTTTCTAGATGTATTCAAATGCTTTACACAGATACACAAAGTTTATTAAAAATTAATAATTCGTTATCTGCCCCTTTTGCTTTTAAACGTGGTATTAGGCAGGGATGCTCGTTATCTGGTGCTTTGTATGCTATAAGTTTAGAGCCATTGCTGCATAAACCAAGCTGGTTAAATATTTATGAAGCGTCATCGAATGCAAGAGTTAATATGGAAAGGACAAAAGGTATGTGGGCCGGGTCGTGGAAAAATCACATAGACCAACCACTTGGTATAGAATGGAATAATCAAGGTTTGAAAATACTCGGCATATACATTGGGAATACTACAGACTTTGTTAATCATAGCTGGGGAAACATAGAAGCTGATGTAAATAACAAACTTGCCAATTGGCTCTCATTATCGAGGGCCCTCTCTTTCAGAGGTAGAATTATTGTTGCAAACTTACTCGCAGCTTCTAAATTATGGCACAAATTTGCCGTTGTTGATCCACCTGTTAGAATTGTAAATGCTATTCAGAAAAGCGTAACTAACCTTGTGTGGGCTGGTAAATATTGACTAAGCAAAGAACTATTAACTTTGCCTTTGGAAAACGGGGGCCAGGGTTTAGTACATTTACAATCTAGAATAAGATCATTTCGTATTGATTATGTACAATCGTTTCTCAATTCTAGCTTGTTTTCTTTTCACAGGTTGGTTTTTAAAACAGATACATGATTTTAATTATGATCATCAGTTGTTTTATATTGAACTAGTTATAACTAAGCTTAATAACTTGCTGAATTTTTATAAGAATTTGTTGAATTCGTGGTTTTTCTTTGATGTTTCAAGAGAATCACAACCTGTCTGTAAAGCAGATGTTTTAAACGAACCACTATTTCGGAATCTGCTAATAAAAGATGCCGTATCAGGAAGAACGTATTTCATAGAGGATTTTATAATTGCTAAATTCACCACTGTTGGAGATTTTTTAGTTAATGAGCAAAAGATCTCAGTTGATGACTTGGCATTGAAAATCCCCTATCGTTCTAAAAGGATACTAGGAAACAATTGAAATAAACTTTGGAACAGTTTGCCTTCAGAATGGCATAATATATTAAAATGTCCTGGTCATATTCCTAAGTCAATATATACGATTGAATTGTCCTTTAATAACAATGACATGTTTTATAAGGTATCTCTCTTATCTACCGGAAAAATTGAGTTGTACAAACTCTCAGTGTTAAAATGTTTCTCCGTCAAGTTGTCCAATTTTATCCTTAGATATCTCTTCTACAGCTTATTGTCGCTGTTTTTACGAATACCCGTGCACCAATTTCGAAGGTGATTTGTCTTGGAAGATTCTGCACGGGGCATCGAATACCGGGGTGTTTCTGTTTCGTGCCGGTTATCGTCCTAACGACGATTGCCCTTATTGTAGCGAGTGAGAAGACCTGGCACATATATTTGTAACTTGTTCACGTCTCCATCCCTTATTACTAGCCGTTAGGCATACTCTTTTGCGTTTACTTGAAATTGAAGAATTTAGGCCTGAAAACTATATACAAGGGTTTCCATGCCCTCAATGTCCTGCGAAATCTGGCCGAAAAATTCGGCATCGTCTTTTTAACTGGCTCATATCAAATGTCAAAATGGCTATCTATATAACGCGTCAACGCCTTATGGACGGGTTGGAGAATACGGACCCACTTAAAGCATTCATTTCAAGAATCCGATCACGCGTTTATATTGAATTTTACTACCATCGTACCTTTGGTTCGTTGGAAGCATTGATTTTGTGTGCAGTGTGGAAAATAATGAACTTCTTTTTAATGGATTTTTATAAGGGTATGTTTTGTTTTATCCTGATTATTACATATTATTATAGTTAGCTGGTTGATGAGTGAGTGAGATTGGCCATATACAAGAATTACAGTTATTTTAAGTTGCCGCAAAGTAAGCATGTAGTAGATTTTTATTTTTGGTTTAACAACTGTGATATCACGATGTTTGTTGATTTTTAACTTGATAATAAAGTGCCATGAACAGTCTTCCTCTCCTTCTTCTTCTTCTTCTTCTTCTTCTTCTTCTTCTTCTTCTTCTTCGTTGAAGTCGCATGAATTAGAGCTTTCCAATTTCACAGTGTTTTCGCGTGTTTGTGTCTTGATGTTTAATCGTATCTTGTACAGTGTCTTTATTAACGTTTTCTATTTTATGTTTGTGACATTATTTTCGTAATTTGTTGTTGTTTAACTACGTACTTTGATAATTTAAGTTTTGAAGTTAGTCAGTTTGTAGTAATACATAGGCGCCATTAAGCTAGCCGGCCTGTTGGCCTAGCCGCTGGTCAGTGTAAGGCGAGCTTGAGTAGGCTTTTGTTTACTAACAATGGGCACCTTCGCGGACAGAGTGAAAAAATCTCGAGGAGCAGTGACAGGTACGTTAGCTGATTATGAGCCTTTTGAAGGCATAGTTAGAAAGAATGGAGAACTGACTGCCTGGAAGGGGTAGCAATCGAGGAGTACGTGAAGAGTGCAGCCGCGGTTGTCTCCCCTGGCCACATCGTCGCTGCCTCCAGAGTGAAAGGGGGGTATTAACATGTTTGTGAGAACTGATCGTGATGTGACGAAGTTATGCCTAGAAGGGATACAAGTAGCTGGTCGTTTCCATAACATGTTTTCCCTTGAAAAAGAACCGACTAGAATCGTTATCTCTAACGCTCAGCCATTTATACCAAACCTTCTGATCACACAAGCACTGGAGTCTTATGGTAAAGTCGTAGGCACTTGTAGGGCCATACCATTAGGCTGTAAAACACCTGAACTTAAGCACGTGAAAAGTTTCAGACGGCAACTACAAATCGTCCTTGAAAAGGGTGCTACGCTGCCTGAACTTCTCAATGTCGTCTGTGACAATGAATCCCATCGTCTTTTCATATCGAATGATGAAATTGTATGTTTCTTTTGTCATCTTAAGGGGCATTTTCAGAGATCTTGCCCAAATAAACAGGTTGGCAGTTCGAACTTAGAAAATACCCAGGTGGTCGTGGATGATACTGCGGACAGTTTAAACACTGAACTTATTGTTAATAATGACAATTTTCCCGCAGCTCTGGGTCCGTCATCATTGACTGATAAATCTATTAAATAGATCGTCAACAAACAGTTCATTAAACAGATCACCGAAAAAGTCACCTAGCAAAAAGCGTCAAAAAATCCAATTGAATAATCCGTTCGAAGTTTTAAATTATGACAGTGATGAGGAAATCCGTCCAGCTACCCAGTCGCAAAACGAACACAATAATATTAACGTTATTAGTGCCCAAAATATTAACCAGGATGATCAACATGAGTGTGGTGATAACGCAATACAGGTAGACGTTCACCGGGAGGCGGAGATGACACAAGATGACGTCATGACTGCTGCCGTAGTAAATGAGGCGCCATCGTCAGTCTTTACAGAGGGGCCTGTAATTTTGTCTAATGATCGTGGTGACACCCCAATTCCAGTGTTAAAACCAGGACACGATCCTTGCGAGGATGTGAGGGTATTTGCCGATGCGGGTGAGATGCTACCAGTCTCCCAAGAGACTTTATTGATGAATTCTTTTGAAAAGGACAGTTCCGAATGCGACACCATGTCCATTGCTTCGGAGATGTCGGATGTCGGCGAGTTAGAAGATTCAAGGGAGACAACTCTGTCCCTTGAAGATGTAAAAATGTTCGTCGAAAGCATAAAATATAGCAAGAAGGTTATAGAAAAGTGTAGGGATTTTCAGTCCAACTTTAAGATCCTAATTCATCAACTAATCAGGTTAAAAAAGCAATCGAATACTGATCAGCCCATGAAATCCCGTATTTGTAAAATAATTACAAGGTTACACCGTAGCCAGAAAAAATGAAAAGGTGTCCATTTTGTATTTGTAGTTTTTTGAAGTACTTTACTGTTTAAGCATTTTAACACTGATTACTCATGGCTAATTTTATTGTACTCAATTTTATCTTAATATTTTATATAATGGCATCTCTTTCATTTGTATCCTTAAACACGAGAGGTTGTCGCGATTCTTTCAAAAGATTTCGCATGTTTCATCAGCTGCGTTCGGAACTCAAAGCAGATGTAGTATTCTTACAAGATATTCATACGAGCAGGTCTGATGAATCTGTTTGGAATCTATTATGGCGGGGTAAAACAGTTTTCTCACATCTGTCCAAAAATAGTGCTGGGTTGGCAATTTTATTTAGACCTAATTTAGATGTGACTCTGTCTGAGACGAAAACTATTGTACAAGGAAGGATTTTGCATGTTACTGTTAAAATGAAGGATTTTAATTTTTATTTAATTAATTTGTATAATCCTACAGAATGCGCAGATAAACTGAGATGTATTGAATCTCTGAGAGCTCATATCGCGTCACTAACTCACCCGTATCCTATAATAATTGGTGGTGACTTTAATTGTATTTTGGACCCCACGATTGACAGAACATCGGCCGTCGAACCTCACCCGTCAGCCGCTGATGCTCTGCAATCAGTGGTAAGTTGCCATGATCTCATAGATACATTTCGCTACCTTCATCCCCATGCAAAAACATTTACCTGGAAACGATCAAATGAAACCGCATCTAGAATTGATCATTTTTATATCTCTAATTATTGCAAGCAGATTGTTAAATCATGCTCTGATGTATCGTGTTTGGACTCTGACCATGATTTTGTTATGTGCACCATTCTTTGTAAAAACAGCAAACGAAAGAGTTCATATTGGTGCTTAAATACATCTCTCCTAAAAGAGCCACAGTATTTTAATTTGATAACTGATTTTTGGAAGAGCTGGCGGGAAGAGAAAGTGAATTTTGATTGTTTACATGACTGGTGGGACATGGGTAAAAAGCACATAGCTACCATATCGCAGCGTTATTCCCGTGAACGGGCTGAAATCTTACGTGAGAAAAAATTGCAATTGGAATCTGAAATAGATTTATTATCTTCCATGCCACAGAATAGTGATGATATAAGCCGTCTGTTAGAACAGAAACGATATGCATTAGATGATTTACTCAAACATCATGCTAGAGGCGCATGGGTAAGATCACGATTTAAACATCTCAATGAATCTGACAAACCTACTGAATATTTCTTTAATTTAGAACATAAACAAGCATGTAATCGAACGATGTCACATCTAACGCTACCAGATGGTAGGGCTGTAAACAACGAAGTCGAAATAATAAAGTATGCTATTGAATTTTATAGCGCATTATATTAGTAATGCACCAGTATGTAAACAATCAGAGAATGCTCTTTTAGCAAATCTCCCCCAGGTGAGCGAAGCATCAAAAAACGATTTAGACAAAGTACTGATTCTGTCGGATTTTACCAATGCTGTTAATAAAATGAAAAACAATAAGAGTCCTGGAATTGATGGCTTGCCGTCAGAGTTTTATAAAACATTTTGGGAAGTTATTAAACAGGATTTTTTAGACGTTTTTAATCAGGCAATTGAAGATATGATTTTACCTACATCTTGTCGACGCGCTGTCATAACTTTGCTTCCGAAGAAGGGTGATCTTAGTTTGATAACCAATTGGCGACCTGTCTCTCTCCTATGCGTTGACTTGGAAATTTTTTCAAAGGCCTTATATAATCGTATTTAAGTACATGCCTAAATGAAATAATACATATAGATCAGAGCGACTGTATTCCGGGTCGTAGAATTTCTCATAATATTCGACTAATATCGGATGTTATTGACTATTCAAATCGTTTAAATTTGCCTCTTGGTGTAGTGGCTCTGGATCAACAAAAGGCGTTCGACAGAGTCAGTCACACAAATTTGTTCGATACTTTAAGTGCATTTGGTTTTGGAGATCACTTCATTCGTTGTATTCTCACGCTCTATAGCAGCAATTTTAGCATTCTAAAAATAAACAATTCGCTCTCCGCTCCGTTCGCTTTCAAGCGTGGGATCAGGCAGGGCTGTTCTCTCTTGGGCGCTCTGTATGCGATTTGTATTGAACCTTTGTTGTGTAATTTGCGATCTGAAACGGGACTAAAGCGGAGAGCACTGCCTGATGCTACGGGTGAAAGAGTTGTCTGTTCTGCTTATGCAGATGACATTACAGCGTTTCTTACATGTGAGGCGGATTTTCTATCATTGAGCTATTGGTTAAGATTATATGAAGACGCTTCAAATGCAAAGGTTAATTACGAGAAAACACAAGGTCTCTGGGCGGGTTCTTGGCATAATCGCACTGACCAGCCATTGGAGATAGTGTGGAATAACACTGGCCTGGTCTTTCTAGGCGTTCATATTGGAAATTCGGAAAATTATTCGAATGTAAATTGGGATTCACTAGAAATAAATGTGAATAAGAAACTTGGTAATTGGCTTAACTTATCTAAAGCATTGTCACTGAGAGGCCGAATTATTGTAACTAACCTATTAGCTGCTTCCCAGCGTTGGTATAAATTTGCGGCCCTGAACCCACCCAACGTCCTGGTCAATTCAATTCAGAAGCGACTGGTTAATTTTATTTGGCAGGGAAAACATTGGATAACAAAAGAACATCTGTGCTTACCCTTAGAAAATGGTGGCCAAGGTCTGGTTGATATAAGAGCTAGAATACAGACTTTCCGGATCCAGTATGTACAATGTCTATTGAACTCTAATTACTCACACCCATGTTTCAATTTCACGAAATGGTTCTTGAATCGAGTGCATAATATGAAATATGATAACCAGTTATTTTACATTGATCTCACTTCTAATATGTATGAACAGTTACCATCTTTTTATAGGTCATTGTTTAATGTATGGGGTTCTTTTAACATTTCAAGGCAATCAACACCAGTCTGTAAAGCGGATGTCCGGAATGAAGCACTCTTCCTGAATCCTTTCATCCGCAATGTAAACACTGGCTTAAGTCTGTTTTATCAAGATTTCATAGATGGAGGGATTACTACTATTGGTAATATAGTATCTGGTGAACATAAAATATCTATTGACCAATTGTCACAGAAAGTTAAATTCAACTCGAAGAGACTATTAGAGCTCAAATTAAACACTTTGTGGAATAGTATAAACCCTGTATGGATTGGTTTGCTAAAGGAATCTAGTCATAATCCTCAGTCTTCATATGATATTCAACTATCTTGTACTTTTAATGACGCCGAATATTGCGTATCCACGCACACAGGTTATAAATCAGATTTCTACAAGCTGTCAGTTTTCAAATCCTATGATGCTGTTTTTAAGATCTCTGGCCGAAATATTTGGGCTGATATTTTATCTTTAAGTGTCACACCATTGGAACACTGTCGCTGCTTTTATGAATACCCCTGTACGCCTTATGAAGGTGATATATCATGGAAGATTTTGCACGGGGCACTAAATACTGGTGTGTTTCCTTACCGTGCAGGATACCGTCCTAACGATGATTGTCCGTCCTGTGCAGAGCGGGAGGACCTTACGCATATGTTTTTACCTTGTCCTCGTCTTCAACCATTGTTGTTGCTCGTTCGTAGAACTGTCCTAAAATTGTTAGATATTAGTGAATTTAAAGCTGAAAACTACATAAAATGTTTCACTTGTCCAAATTGTCCTTCTTGGGATGAACGAAAAGTAAAGCATCGCCTCGCAAATTGGGTAATGGCAAATGCAAAAATGGCCACATATATAACACGGCAGCGTCTTCTTGATGGCCAAGAACAAACAGACCCAGTTAAAGCCTTTATATCAAGGCTACGATCACGAATCCATATTGAATTTCAGCATCAGCAAAACATAGGATCTATAGAAACTTTTCTGAATTTCTGGGCTATAAATGAACTTCTATGCAGTGTACAAGATGATGAATTAAATCTCAAGGGACTCGTTTGACCGTGTGTTTTAATTCGTTGTTTGTACCTTGTTTTGGAGTATGATGACAGTTGTTAAAGCTGATGTATTTTATTGTGTCTTTCTATTAAAAACCTTTAGATCTAATCATGAAGATATTTTATTTTTTATTTATATTGTGCATTTTCTTTTAGCAATATGATACGTTATATTTTAATTTTTGTTTCTTAACAGCATAATCTATAACATTTCAAATTTGGTATATTTAATGTGAATATGTGATATCTTCCTGATAACTTGTTAATACAGTACCATGAAAAGTCTTCTTCTTCTTCTTCTTCTTCTTCTTCTTCTTCCTCTGGAAGAAGGACGTGTTTATTTCGCTGCGACTTTTTGCGGGATTTAACGTGTTTATTGAAGATAATCGTTGCTAATTTTTGTGCTATGTATATTTAAATTGTTTTTGGAAATGTGTGTAATAATATTTTTGACTGTAATTCTTGGATTAGTAATAAATTCGTTGTGTTTGTGATTGTGTATAGTTAGGTAGTAGGTTTGCGTATAGTAGCCATTACTATACCGGCCTTGTTGGCTGGTCAGTGTAGGACTCCTTGATTAATCTATTGTGTGAAGACAATGTGGTCGCAGCCGGTCAGTTTTGCCAGTAAGGTCAAGATGACCAGAAGCGTGACGAATGCGGGCTTGTCCTCGGAGTATGAGCCGTTCACAGGCATAGACAGAAAGAACGGTATAAGAATTGACTGTTTAGACGGTGTGGCTATAGAGGCATATGTTAAAGGGGCGGCCTCTGTAGTGTCACCAGCTAATATCATTGCCGCGTCGCGAAGCAAAGGAGCTATTATGATATATCTAAAATCTGACAACGATGTAACAAAGCTATGTGTTGAAGGCGTACAAGTTGGCGGTGCGTTTCACAACGTGTACTCCCTTGAAAACGAACCAACAAGATTCATAATTTCGAACGTCCCTCCATACATACCGAACTTCGTGATTAAGCGCTCATTAGAGACATACGGGAAAGTGATTGGGGGTGCCAGGGCAATTCCACTGGGTTGTAAGTCGCCTGAACTGAGGCATGTGAAGAGTTTTCGTCGCCAAGTCCAGATTTTGATTGACAAGACTGTCGTTCCAGACTACATAGACATTGCTTTCGCTGGAAAAACGCATCCAACGTACATGCCCGCTTCGTTACGTCCTGGAACCAGTTCGAGACGTTAGTGAATCCCACTTGTCTGATAATGCAAATGTGAATAATGACACTGAATTTCCGAGGCTTGGCACAATAACGCAGACAAACAATTGCTCAAAAACAGTTACTCAATCAGTAAGTAACGGACAGCGGTCGCCTAAAAGGAAAGCTCCTAAGATTAAGTCGGACAATCGCTTTGAAGTGCTGAACTCACTCGACGATAACAGCGTTGAGGTAGTGGTTGACAGAGCGTCTACATCTGACGCTGGTATTCCCAATAGCGTACAAGACATGACTAAGAATACGTCTCCCACAGAACGTAATACTATCGTTGCTACTGCAAAGGAACAATCTAGTGAACAAATGTCAATCAATGAACCTGCTCCAATTTCCACGCAGGAGATTATCTGTGCCATAGACAATAATATCGCGATCTTAGAGCCGAAAGACTCAGTTGTACCATTCAAACCCGGTCATGACCCATGTAATGACGTCACAATAGCAGATCCAGAATTACCACCCATCTCGCAGGACCTGATCCTTCCTGATGACCATGATGATGACAGCTCAGATGCAGACAGTATGTCAGTTGTGTCTGAAATCTCGGACATGACTGATTTTCAAGAATCAAGGGACATAACCTATTCTCTTGATGATGTGAAAATATTCGTAGAAAGTATAAAATATAGTAAAAAGGTTGTTGATCGTTGTAAAGAGTTTCAACCGAACCTGAAGTTACTTATGCATCAGATGTTTCGATTGAAAAAACAACACAATACTGACTCCGCATTTAGGTTACGGGTGAGTAAGATCGTAACAAAGTTACATCACAGTCTCAGAAATTAATACGTTTACTGATAACCTACTTATTATCAAACTGATAGTGTCTCTTTTATCTAATAACTAGTTATGTATTACATCACTACATTAGTATTTCTATTCATCTTGATTATGGCAGAACTCTCATTTGCAGCCATTAACACGAGAGGTTGTCGTGACTCTTTTAAACGTTTTAGACTTTTTAATCAACTACGATCAGAAATAAATGCTGATATCACATTTGTTCAAGATACGCATACAAGTATCTCAGATGAACCTATATGGCGTTTAATATGGAGGGGAGAAATGGTGTTTTCACATTTTAGCAATAGTGCAGCTGGTGTGGCACTACTTTTTAAACCCAAACTTAATGTTCATATTATTAATACTTTTAATGTTGTCCCCGGTAGAATTTTACATGTTACTGCTAAAATAAATGATAGGTTCTTTTATTTGATTAATATATATATAATCCGACTGTTCTCCTTCGATCAATACTCACCATTCTGTTACTTCTGATATACAGCTGGCCCTGACAGCGGCTCTAGGATTATAGACTTAGAAAACTTTACCGACTCCTGGGAACCGGGTACTCGGCTCCCAACTGCCGAGTACCCGTTTACCATAGAGCTCATTCTTGTTTGCATAGCAACAAGAGCAATACATGCTTTCTGCATTGAGGATTTTAGTGTTTTTTGTGAAAGAAAATCTAAGTCTTTAATCTGTGATAGTTTGTGTGTTCGTGAAAGGATTAACTAAAGGATACTATGGAGAATACCACCGAAGATAACCAGGTTGTATCGTTCTTTATTATCCATAGTTAAAAGACTTAGGTCTCTAAATTTCGCTGTGTCGCATGTTCCAATTTCTGACCCCATAGAATCTGGGACGTGTGCTAGCAACGATATATGCCAGACGATCGCCTTCTTTAACCCCCAACAGGCGATCGGCAGATATGAAAATAGGTGTTATGCTACGGTATTTCTAACACGAATATCGGCTGACGTCGTTCTCCGTAGGATCCGAGCGGGTGACGTTACACCCGGTCGCTCGGATGTTTATGTGAAGAAAATTTTTTCATTAATTCGCGCATCTTGTTCTGGGTGCTGCGTACTAAAAATGGTACCGGAAACTTTAGAATGATCAAGTTTACGTGCGATCACGATCGGTTTGCAATGATCGGTGGTTTCAAAATTCTTGAGTAGATGCGTGGTCTGCGGTTTTACCGTGTGATACAGCAGTTTGTTATACATTTTGTTGTTTTCTTCACATATCGTGCTGCTTTCGTTAGGAGTATAATTTATATTGATTAGTAAATATACCCCGAATGCTATGCGATATGATTCCTGGAGCCGTTACACATCCTGGAGGATCTATTATGGGTGTGTTTAATGCCCGCCTCGTTCTTGTCGTCATAGTCAATGCGATCGTTGTTGTAACGTGGCGGGGTGGGGTGCGGGAGGGTTACAGTTAATTTATGAGTCAAATTATTTGAAAATTAATTGTCTGCCTTCCATCCGGGTCTGTTTCCGCTTGTTTATTGTAGGTTTGTGCTTATGTTATAGGCCAAGCCAGCCCCGCCATCATGTGACGAATGCCATAAGTTTGTCCGTGTCGTGTTCAAGGACCATGTCTGTTTTAGGTGTTCCCTGTGTAATATTGATCATAGGTGTAATGTTTGTGCAGTGTGGTCCGTTGAGATGATGGTTAAGTTCCTTGCCAGAAGGACTTGGCTGGGTCTGACGCGGGGTCAGGCGGTCCGAGAGTAAATCATGGAGCGCCCGGTTCGGCCGGTGGGGGTGCTCCACGTCCCCAGCTGGAGGTGGCGGAGATGGCACCGCCGGCGTGGTTTGGTCCGGCTGTGCAGGGTTTTTCTGCATAGCGTTCTGCCCACGCTGGTGTCGTCCCTACTACCAAAGGTTGGGGGGCAGTTTCTCCCCATGCCTGGACGGATCCTGTCCTCGGACAGGATTCTGGACTGGTTACCGAGGGGGCCGTCTCGTACGGCCCCCTGGCAGTCCCGTCTGGCTTCGGCCAGACGGGTTTCTGTTTCTCTGCGGCCACCTCCGGGTGGTCCAGTAGCGGTGGCCGGTCCGTCAGGTGTGGGAGCCGTCCGCCAGGACGGTTCCATGGTTGACTCGTCTAGTGACGACTTTTCAGAGTCTGAAGACGAGGAGGCCGAGGAGGAGAGGTTGCTGCGGCCCGTGAAGCCGCAGGTGGAGAATATGGAGGTTGATTCCGTCCTGGACGGAACCGGCCTCCATTTGTCTGGTTTGGCGCAAGCCAGGTCAGCGGCTCCGCCTGTGGCTGAGGCAAATCCGTTACCGTGCACCGGTTCCGTGCGGCTTGGTTTGGCACCAGCCGTCACGGGAACGGGTGTGCCGGGCCGGGCGTGGTACTCACCTATCTCGCCTGGTCCAGCAGTCGGACGTGGGGTGCCGTTGTCGCCCGTGTCCGGCTATGGTTCCGCGACTGCTACGGGTCCGTACGGTTTTCCGTGCAGACCTACCCCATGGACCGGAGTGTTTCATGGGGTGGCGGCGGAACCGTGTGGTACCGGAGTGCCTGGCGTGTCAGCCGTGGCTCCTTGCCGGGAGGCCGTGGCTGGCAGACCCGTGAGCACGTCAACGGGTGACGTGTTAGCGGGGGTGTCTTCATCGGAGGTAGATTGGTCAGATGCTCTGGCGTGGCTAGCCAGGGTTGACCCATCTGTGGTTTCGGCCACGGCCGATGAAGATGCGCCCCGTCCGTCGGTTGCGTCGATCAGGACGGGGATTTTGCCCGCGGCCCGGATCCAGTCAGTGGGACTGGATCCACGGTTCATAGAATTGTTGGATGCTATTTATAGCAAACAACTGATGACCAAGGGTCAGCTCCCTGTGGCCTCGAGGGAGGTGTGGGCAAGATGTCGTATTCCGCGGGGGGAATACGACAGGTATGGTGTAGTCCCGTCGGTCACGGAGGATGACCGATGGGTACTGGGCGTCCAGAGTGCCGTGGCGGGTCGCCCCGGTCCGGCACTTGTGGACAAGTCTCAGGTACACCAGGAAGAAGTCCTGTCCCTATGCGATGAGGGTGTGAGGGCAGCGATCAGTCGGTGTGGGCTGAAGCGGGGGCAGGCCACCCTGTGCCACCTGTGGCGCTTTCATGTGTCAATGACGGCCTGGTGCTGTCGATGGACGCATTGGCAAGGGTGCAAGCGCGTGTGACGAAATCCAGGAGGCAAATGGTCATTGACCATATGCGTCCGGCTACGGCAGTCAGGGAGCGTCTTCTTGGGACGCCCCTGACAGGGCCTAGCATCTTCGGTGGCCAAGCGCGGGCCATCTTAGAGGATACCGCCAGTATCGCGCAGAATCGGTTATCAGTAAACCTACAGCTAGAGCTAGTGCGGCAAGCGCACGCACTAGGGGCTGTGGGGAAACCGCTAACGGGACAACCTTCAAAGAAGCAGAAGAAGCATAAGGGCAAGGCGAAAGCTAGGTCTGTTGCGACTTCTGCTTCAGCTGGATTTTCAGAGCCGCCGCCGGCGAAGAAGCCCAGGAAGGTTGTAGAGGCGCCTACCCTCCCCAATGTTGCTCCTGACCGGCCTAGAGGCGGGAATGGCAAGGGGAAGGGTAAGGGTAAGGCCTCAAAGGGCGGACAGAAGGGGCCGAAGCGTACCTGAGGGTACGAAAGCTCCATTCATATCCGCCTGGACCGCGCCTGTGCGACAGGAACAGCGGTGCCAGTTATACCCGTCATGCCTAGAACGAAACGGTTCTCGTTAAGAAAGAGGGGGGGGGGGTGGCGGACTGCGAGCCGGACAACCCCGTTAGACGTCGAGGCGTCTATGGTGGGTGGAAGGCTCATGCGTTTCGTCGAGGCCTGGCAAGGTGTGACGTCAGACAGTCTGGTCCTGGGATGGTTATCCCAGGGTTACATGCCGGAGTGGTGGGACTTTCCACCACAAAATCTGTCTTTGGCACCTGTCTGGACACCCGTACCAAGGGAGCCAGACAAGTTAGAAGCCGTTCAAAAGGAAGTGTCGGGTTTGCTTCTGAAGGGAGCAATAAAACCAGCAAACCGAAACACTCCAGGCTTCTATTCAAACATGTTCCTTGTCCCCAAGAGCACGGGGGGATGGAGACCCATACTCAATCTCAGGCCATTAAATTGGTTTATCCATACGCCTCTGTTCCAGATGGAAACGCCGAGGTCGGTAATGCGGGATTGAGGAAAGGAATGTGGTGTGTATCGATCGATCTGAAAAATGCATATTTGCCCATTCCGATGAATCGGAGTTGGCACAGGTTTCTGAGATTTGCGTTTCAGAATCAAGTATGGGAGCTTACAGTTCTCCCGTTTGGCCTGTCGACAGCTCCGAGGGTTTTCACAAGAGTGGTCCTTGCGGTGACAGCGTTTCTCAGAAAAGAGAACGTGGCGCTACACACCTACATAGACGACTGGCTGCTCAAGGCAGACTCGGCAGCCAGGTTGAACGTGGATACTGCTCTGACTCTGAAGTTACTTTCAGATCTACGCTGCATAGTCAATGAGGAGAAATCCGAGTTGACGCCCACTCAACGTTTCGTTTATTTGGGGATGCGATTCGACCTCGAGGAGGGCAGGGTTTACCCGTCAGAGCCCAGAGTGGTGTCTCTGTTAGCCATCCTCAAGAGTTTTCGAGTGGGAAACCACATTCAGGCGAGGCGGTTCCTTCAGATGCTGGGCATGATGGTCTCCATGGAGCAGGTTATCCCGTACGCTGCTCTAATGCGAAGGCCTATCCAGTTGTATCTGATGTCTCTGTGGAAACAGAGAACAGAACCCCTGTCAAAACTGGTGACAGTTTTGGAGCCGATAATATCGCATCTTCTATGGTGGAAACAGCGTCAGAATCTCCTATTAGGGGTTTCGCTGCACCTACCCCACTCCCAGCTGTCCGTCTACACGGATGCATCGCTGGAAGGGTGGGGTGCCTGCCTGGGAGAACACCAGGTCTCGGGCACATGGACTCTCCCGGAGAGTCAGCTGCATATCAATCTGTTGGAAATGATGGCAGTGGAACTGGCGTTGGAAGAGTTCCTTCCGATGATCAGGGGCAAGGTGATATTGATACGGTCGGACAATCCGACAGTAGTATCATATATAAATCGCCAAGGCGGGACCAGGTCGCCCACTCTGTGTATCAGGGTGTGGCACTTGACTCAATGGTGCAGGAATTACTCGGTTGTTTTGAAAGCAGCTCATATTCCTGACCGATTGAACATTCTGGCGGATGCTTTGTCTCGCAGACAGAGAATCCTGCCAACAGAATGGTCCCTCAACCCTCCAGTTCTGCGACGGATCTTCGAGCATTGGGGCAAACCCAACGTGGACTTGTTCGCCACAAAGGAAAATGCTCAAATCATGACTTATGTCTCGCCGATTCCAGATCCAAATGCCGTCGATACAGACGCTCTGGCGATAAGCTGGAGAGGGATGCACACTTACGCGTACCCACCCACCATTCTTCTACCGAAGGTATTGGTGAAGGTCAGGGAGGAACCGTGTCTGGTCCTGCTAATAGCGCCGTATTGGCCGAGCAGGGCGTGGTTCACGGATCTTCTAGATCTGCTGGTGGAAAATCCTGTGCAGTTGCCCGAGATTCCGAACATAATCTCCCAGGCCAAGGGACGCTTCCTACACGAGCGTCCCGAAATGTTCAAATTGACTGCGTGGATGTTATCAAACAACGTTCCACGTCGGAAGGCTTTTCTCGACAGGCTGCTGATTTCATCGCAGCTGCGAGAAGGAGGTCAACCTTCAAGTCATATAACAACAAGGTTAACAGATTTGCAGACTGGTGTGAAGAAAAGGGTATTGATACCTTTCAATCCACTATCAGCAAATAGCAGACTTTCTCTGTGAGCTGTTCTTTTGAGGACTAGCTCCCGTCACAGTTGCTGGATACAAGTCAGCCTTGGCATCAGTTATCCCTTGTCTAGCCAACAGGGATAGTCCAGAGGTGGCCCAGTTAAATGTGATGTTGAAGGGAATGAGCAATCTCCGACCGAGACAACCGGTAGTCATTCCAGCCTGGAGTCTATCTTTAGTGCTTAATGTACTGGCCAAGCACCGTTTCGAACCGTTGCGTTCGGCTAGTCTAAAGCATTTGACTCTAAAGGCGGTCTTTCTATTGGCAGCTTCCTCAGCTAGAAGGCGCAGTGAGATCCATGCGCTTTCGCCAGAGAGGAACCGATTTATTGTTTCTGGAGAAGGTCTGCGTCTTCTGCCAAGAGCAGAGGTTATGTCAAAGAACCAATCTTTGAGATATCCCGGCAAACCGATCATTATACCGAAATTAACTAGGTTTGATCGTGATGCCAGTGTCTGGTGCCCGGTCCGTGCTTTGACTAAGTACAAGAAACGGACTGACTCGTTACGGTCGAACGATAGACATCTGTGGATCTGCCATAAAAAGTCTTATGGCGCCGCATCCATGGATACTATCTCTCGTTGGGTGGTCGAATACATTCAGACTACTCACGAGATGGCGACTGGGCACCAGGTGCAAGGCGTAAGGGCACACAATGTCAGAGGAATAGCCGCTCGACCGCCCTTTACAATGGTGTTCCGTTATAGGACATCATGGCCGTTGCACAATGGCACTGTGAGTCCTCATTCACGGATTACTATATGAGGGATGTGTCAGACTCAGCCAATCCACTCGCTTTAGCTGTTTTGAAACGATAGTTAGTGACCACACTGCTTTTCACCCTTTTCTCACTTTGGTAAGAAAAGAACCTAAAGCAGGCATGGTCAGGCGAGAGGATGTCAACCAGATTGTGTCACCGATGGCCGAACCGGTGAATGGTTGGAGGCGGTACGTCTGAAGTCCAATTATCATAAGGTAATTCAATAAGTGAGAGTTTTTTGTATTATGTATATGTATCATGTTCATTCATCTTATATATTCATGCTCATTCCCAGGCTAATACATGGAATATGCAGGGAGTAGTTAACCCTCTTGGCATATTTGTGTTTTCAGGCGAGATACATGTTCGTTAGTTCTCTCCCTTTTCTTAGGAGGAAAAAAGGGGGGGGGGGCTGTGACGCGAATGTGATTCGGTTCCGTGAACTTGACGGTCCTTTTAGGTCTCCGTTAGTCAAGTTTGAAGTCTAAAATCTTTCTCCAAGGGACAAAATTAGCATTTATGGCTTGCCCCTTCCCACCAGGTTACTGGTCAAATCTGGTGTATATCAGAAGTAACAGAATGGTGAGTATTGATCGAAGGAGAATGCAGGAAATGTCAATTTCCCTTTCTCCGAGATCTAACAATACTCACCATTCTGTTACGGACCCAGCCTCCCAGCCCCACGGAGGAAAGCCATAGTTTTCTCTTGTTTGGTGGCTATGCAAACAATATGAGCTCTATGGTAAACGGGTACTCGGCCGTTGGGAGCCGAGTACCCGGTTCCCAGGAGTCGGTAAAGCTTTCTAAGTCTATAATCCTAGAGCCGCTGTCAGGGCCAGCTGTATATCAGAAGTAACAGAATGGTGAGTATTGTTAGATCTCGGAGAAAGGGAAATTGACATTTCCTGCAATTCATGTGAAAAAGTCAAATGTATTGATCTCCTGAATATTCACCTATCTACGCTAACAGAGATTTACCCAATAATTTTCGGAGGTGATTTTAATTGTACAATCGATCATCAAATCGATAGGACCTCTGCTGCTGAGCCACACCCAATTGCTGCGCGCACGCTAGAAGCACTAATTAATCGACGCAATCTTGTAGATGTGTTTAGATTTTTACACCCCACGGCAAGGACGTTTACCTGGACCCGATCAGATGGTGTTTCCTCTCGCCTCGATAGATTTTATATTTCTACCATTTTTAAGCAGTTCTTACGATCATCTACAACTGTACCATGCAGCGATTCTGACCACTCTATTGTTTGTTTCTCAGTTCAATTCAAAGCACCTAACCGTAAAAGTGCTTGCTGGTGCTTGAATACTGATTTGTTAAATGAGAAAGAATATTGTAATCTAATTATTGATTTTTGGGGGAAATGGCGGGAAAGAGCTCCTCACTTTGAGAGCATCCAGGATTGGTGGGATATGGGAAAGAAACACATTTGTACATTATCTCAATATTTTTCGCGCGACCGCGCGGATATTTTAAAAGAACAACGCTTGTGCTTGCAAACTGAGATAGAACAATGGTCCAATCAGGTCCCAATGAATGGCGAAATACGTGAAAAACTAAAAGAAACGGAAAGACATTTTGCAACTCTTTTGAAGCAGCAAACGAGGGGTGCGTGGGTGAGGTCACGCTTCCAACATGTTAACGACTCAGACAGCCCAACAAAATACTTTTTCGATCTTGAAAACAAACGAGCCATAAATAAAGCTTTTTCTCATTTAACATTGCCTGATGGGACAATTGTAAACGAGGATTCTGATATATTGAATTATGCCCCTGAATTTTATGGAGATTTGTATAATAATACTGGAATTTGTAAGCAATCTGAAAATGTATTATTATCGGATCTTCCACAACTTAGTGAATGTTCAAAGAATGATCTAGAAAAACCCATTAGTTTGTCTGAATTATCCACCGCAATTTACAAACTAAATAATAATAAGGCACCTGGCATAGATGGATTGCTTTCTGAATTTTATAAAACATTTTGAGACACTATCGCTAATGATTTTCTTGCTGTTTTTAATCAATCAATTCGGGAAATGAGAATGCCTACGTCATGTAAAAGGGCTGTGATCACGCTGTTGCCTAAGAAAGGCGATCTTAGCCTATTGAAAAACTGGAGACCCGTGTCACTTCTCTGCGTCGATTTAAAAATTCTTTCAAAGGTTTTATACAACCGCATGAAAACTGTTTTACCGGACATTATTCATTCAGACCAAAGTTACTGTATACCAAGGCGAAAAATCGCAAATAACATCAGATTAATAATAGATGTTGTTGAATATTCTAACTGTCTTTCGCTACCACTTGGTATTGTCTCCTTAGATCAAGAAAAGGCATTCGACCGCGTAAGCCACCATTATTTATTTGATGCTCTTTCAGCTTTTGGATTTGGTGAATATTTTTCAAAATGTGTCAGAACGTTGTATACAGATTGTATACAGTCTAGTTAAAAAAAACAACTCATTGTCGGCTCCTTTTCCCTTCGGACGTGGTATTAGGCAAGGTTGTTCCCTGTCAGGTGCGTTGTATACTATTTGCATAGAGCCGTTATTAAACAAACTCCGTTCAAATCAAGGATTAAAGGGAGTAACCTTGCCCGATACCACCAATGAAAAGGTGACAGTTTCTGCTTACGCCGATGATGTCACTGCATTCGTTACATCTAATCAAGATTTTGTCAATCTACAAAATTGGTTGGCTATATATTCAGCCTCATCTAATGCAAAGATTAATTTAGAGAAATCTGAAGGGCTATGGGCGGGCATATGGAAGAATCGTACAGACGAGCCATTGGGAATCAAGTGGAATAACAAAGGGCTAAAAATTCTTGGGATCTTCATCGGAAATTCGGCTGAATATTTTAATCAAAATTGGATAAAAATGGAGTCGGATGTAATTACTAAACTAGCCAAATGGCACAATATATCTCGAGCCCTTTCCTTAAGAGGCCGTATTATTGTTACAAATCTTCTCACTGCATCTAAATTATGGCATAAATTTACTGTTAATTATATCTTGAAGTTTGTGATACATTTTGATATGCTCATGTTTTATATTCATACACTGTATTGAGTTTTTATGTTTTATGTAATCGTATGATATTTTAAAGTTTTTGTCAAATGGAATGAGTGTAATAAAGTATATGAAAAGTCTTCTTCTTCTTCTTCTTTTTCTTCTTCTTCTTCTTATTCTTCTTCTTCGTTCTTCCTGTCAGCTGCGACAAATTGAAATTATGGTTATCTGGATGAAACATTGGGTTTATCCTACGTCATTTTATGTACTGTGAAATTTTGTTTGGAATGTTGTGTGTGGATGCCAGGATACCCTAAATAACGTCTCACATTGAGGGCACGACTCCGGGATATATGTAGCATTTTCTGGTCCATGGCTGCATAGACAGATGTTCGAATCACCATCCTTTAGGTCCCTAAGCATATCCGCTCTTAGTCTGTTATTCCACGTTCGCAGTCTAAAGAAGACAAACTATTCCATTCTGAATAACTGAGCAATAAAGTCACGAGCTTGGAAATGCTGGCCCATGTTTTGATGATTAATAATCTGATAATGCTGTTTGTTTCCTCCTATGAGAATCACGTGGACAGTTGTTCCATGTCTTCAGCTTACTCACAGATATGACAATAACAGTGAATACATGGGACTTTTGTGTGTTAACAGCATCTGTAATGTGATGCAGTGAGGACCTTTTACCCATAGACCAGTGACATGGCAGTTGAATGGACCTTTCCATTTTTTACTACGCCCCACCCACCTTTAGCTAAGCGCCACCCACACCTCGCTCGTGTTGGGATCTGTCGATCTCTGAACGTCCTGACTACACAATTTACAGAAAAATATGCAGGTAATCTGTTGAATATCTTGAAACTAATTAGACATGTTGCTACCTATAACAGAACCGAGTCAAATTAGTTTGAAAATATTTAACAGCATGTTTGTTAAATATTAAAGGCATACATGTCGTACATCAACGCTTATTCCGTCATCAATTAAGGGTTCGTGACGAATTTAGCTACGCCATTCTTCACGTAATTGATTATGACGTCATCCTACACGTTACATAGTTTATTATGACGTCATATGATTGACTGGGAAACTGGAATCTTCCATTGTATGTTACTCGTGATACTGGAAAGAAGTAGGATGGTGATGATTGTCTTTGTCAGTGTTGTTGCTCTTATCTGTAAAATGCAATTCACCTTTCCAGAGTACCCACCCATCATATGACATCATAATGAACTGCCCGATGTGTAAAATGACATCATAATGAATGACTTCATGAATGACGTCGATAAGTACGTCACGAACGCATATTTGAAGACGGTCCTCGCCGTGTTGGGATTGATCGATCCCCAAATGCCCTAGCTATCAATTTCCTGAAAACTATACAGGGAAACTGTTGAATATTTTGAAACTAATTTGACTGGGTGCTGTTGCTGCCTATGGCAGCAACAGCGCCCATTCAAATTAGTTTCAAAATATTCAACAGAATATTTATTAATTAGTAAAAACAAACAATTTGTACAACAACGCATAGACCGTCTTCAAATATGCGTTCGTGACGTACTTATCGACGTCATTCATTATGATGTCATTTTATACGCCACGCAGTTCATTGTGACGTCATATGATGGGTGGGTACTCTGGAAAGGTGAATTCTGACAGTTATTGCAATAATTACTATACTCTTGTGTTTAATCTGTGACTATCTCAGCTTAAGCTGCCTCGGAATTGCTGGGAGACGCAGGAACAAGGCGGGGCTAATGGAGGAATGTACAGAATCCTGTTAGAGGCTGGGACGGATATGATGACGGCAAACGTTTATTGTGATATGGAGACGGATGGCGGCGGGTGGACCGTGTTTCAGAGGTCAGTAAGCTCCTCTTCCTCCTCCCTTCCTCCTCCCCGCATCTTGCTGCTGCTACTGCTGCGGCCGTCACTGTTGTTGCTGCTGCTGCTGCTACTACTACCGCCGCCGCCGCCGCTGCTCGAGGAACTCTTTCCAGTAGATCGGATGAATAGAGACACTTCATAGGCTTACGCGTGGTCCGTAAATATATATATGTATATATATATATATATATATATATATATATATATATATATATATATATATATATATATATATATATATATATATATATATATATATATATATATATATATATATATATAAGATTCTAACGTATTCTTGGAATAATTGATGTTGATTGATGATGATTGATAACGCGCATGTTATGTTACAACATTAGGCATACATGATGATGGTGGACCGTGTTTCAGAGGTCAGTAAGCTCCTCTTCCTCCTCCCTTCCTCCTCCCCCGCATCTTGCTGCTGCTACTGCTGCCGCCGTCACTGTTGTTGCTGCTGCTGCTGCTACTACTACCGCCGCCGCCGCCGCTGCTCGAGGAACTCTTTCCAGTAGATCGGATGAATAGAGACACTTCATAGGCTTACGCGTGGTCCGTAAATATATATATGTATATATAGATATATATATATATATATATATATATATATATATATATATATATATATATATATATATATATATATATATATATATATATATATATATATATATATATATATATATATATATATATATATATATATATATATATATATATATATATATATAAGATTCTAACGTATTCTTGGAATAATTGATGTTGATTGATGATGATTGATAACGCGCATGTTATGTTACAACATTAGGCATACATGATGATGGTGTTGATGATGATGCATTCCCAATAATGAACTATACCAGCTCTACCCAGTGTACCATAACGGCATAGATTATTTTCACACTTTTCCAGTTTGGGGTCATTTCCTATGTCACCAGTGCTAGCTATGGCAACCATGTATGCCCAGTAGGCCTACGATCTGGGTTAGGACGATAAACGTCTAACCATTTTCCATCTCAGTATCTCATATTGGGGTTACAAGTGAAAGATTTTAAATAAGTTCTTGCTTTCACTGTAATCGGCAGCTTTAAACCAAATTAGAATCTAAATATTCAGCAACTAAATTCCTACATCGTAAATAATGTAAAGTACGATATTTGCGGGATAAAAGGGTTAGTTCTTTTCTTTTCTTTTCCATTCAAGCATGCCTACTAAGAATCATTCATGTTCTAGCCTGGAAAGACATGTTGTGTGTTAGCTAAATTATATTACGAAATCACTGGTCAGGTCAAATGTATAGGCAATAACGGTTACCCTATTCACGCCTTCTCCACCTCTTAATGATGTAGATAGCAGGCCCCTCGTATTACGTATATGGTAGAAACTATTTATAATGGATCCACTTTAGAGCCCATCGCGGCGATAGCTCTTTAAGATATGTGGTTATAAGACCACGTATCTTAATAAATACGCGATCTTGTGGACACCAAAACATTCACTGCGAAAAAGTAATGGTATTATTGTGCCACACGGTGTCCTTAATGAACATGCTTTTATGTGCCATAACGTCCCTGTTACGGTTATAAACAGGCAAAATTAGGCATTGATTTTCACCACGTCCAAACTCCTTGATAAACGGGCTTGTTTTATCAGCAAATTTGTAATGTCAGACACTAAACTATGATGTTACGTCAACATGACTTACCCTTTTATCAATCCATTCGTCTGCCCGTCCTCCTTTCTTTCCAGCCGCCCCTTCATTCATTCATTCATTCATTCATTCATTCATTCATTCATTCATTCGTTCGTTCGTTCGTTCGTTCGTTCGTTCGTTCGTTCGTTCGTTCGTTCGTTCGTTCCTTCCTTCCTTCCTTCCTTCCTTCCTTTCCTTTCTTCGTACCTCCGTCCGCCCGTCCATCCGCTCGCTCGTCCGCTCGCTTGTTCGTGCAACCATTCAATCATTCTTTCATCCATCCATCCATCCATCCATCCATCCACCCACACATCCATCCATCCATAAATTCATTCATTCATTCATTCATTCATTCATTCATTCATTCATTCATTCATTCATTCATTCATTCATTCATTCATTCATTCATTCATTAATTTATGTATTTATTTCCGCCACTCCACCAAACACGTTCATCAACTCCCAATCCGTGCACTGGCGGGTCGGAGTGTCGTAAGGCCGGTGAATCAGTAGCGACTTTAATTGTCGGTGTGGTAAAGAAATCACCGCAGCGTGACGCCCTTTCGCACCTGTCTACCAGATTGCTGTTTTCAACAAATATCTTTGATTTGAATATGATTTCAAACATTCAAATGCAAAAGGAAGTAACAAAGAATTATCACAAAATTATAATCTTTACAGATTCGTAATCTTGGATATCCATACTTTCTGACGCATAGCGTTATTAATTTTAAAGCTTTTGTTAAAATTAGAAAGATGCTCACATTTTCATAGCCTATTTGTGGATTTACCATATATTCCTATGGGAGGGAATATCATCTGCATATAATATAAAAAGGAAGTAACTTCTTACTTATGTAAATTACTATAATGTACACCAATAGATAGCTAATAAAATTTCCCTTCCTGGCATGTGTGTTATTTTACAAACAGGATATAAATAGAATAGGAAAATAAGGATTCTATGAACATCTTTTTGTTATGTAGTAAATTTCTGACCAAAATAGCCGACAAATCCTGCGCATGCGTACTTGACTTCCGCCGTCATTGTTGGTCATGGAGGAATCCAGTTTTAACTATGCCCCGCCCATCTCTAGCAAAGCTCCACCCACGCTTCGCCGTGTTACTCGTGTCTCTAATTCAGTTTTACAACTTTAAAAAAAATGCATTAATTTATACGTAATGAAATCATCATATGATAAGATTTATTTCGTTTCGTTACATTGAGGTACACCGTGACTATCAATTTCCAAAAAAACTACACAGGTAAGCTGGTGAATATTTTGAAACTAATATGACTTGGTACTGTTGCTGCCTAAGGCAGCAACAGCGCCCAGTCAAATTAGTTTCAATATATTCAGCAGCATGTTTATTAAATAGCAAAGAGTTACAAAGACATCCAATTTATACAACGTGTCGGACTCTGAGATTTGGTGACGGTCTATATGGAACCCATTGTGAGGCAATGATTGTGACCTCATCATACACGGCTGAGCTATTTATGACGTCATACGAGTTCAGGTGATGGATGGATACTCTGGAAAGGTGAATTTGTTGCAGTACATGTACTTTTTGCTGTATGTCACTTCGCATGCCAGACAGTATGGGGTGGGGTGGGGGTGGCGGTGGGGGTGGGGGTCACACCTGTTCTAACAGTTAACAAGACCCTTTGGGAGAAGGCTGTAACAGTACATGAGAGGACACCGGTAGATAGTGAGATCCGATCTATTGCACTGAGGTCCGAGGGACTTCATACAGAAACAAGTCCACATATTGATGCAATGCATCAAAGAAATGATCCGGGTTCCACTTTATTATAAGTTCATAGGCAAAACATATAAAACATCAACACAAGTGTACATATTATATTTAGTCAACATGAACGGTTATATTATACTTAGTCAATGAGGATAACACGCCTATTCTAGATCTATATTATTCTCTATGTACATTTGTGAAACTGCGTGCAGGGCTGAGTTGGTATACAATAATAACTGTCTATCAATGATTTATGTCCGATAAATTGCTTGTGCTATAGTTTCAAGGCGTATGAATGTATCTTGGTGTGAAGCGGCATAAGTATCAAAACTAGGTCAGTATTTTCATGGTATACTGACTATAAATAAAATATTTATAGAAATGTTTTTTGTTCGGTGACTGAAATTAATTGTAATAGAAAGAACAACATTAACAATAATTGAAAATTACAGAAATTATTTATTTATATTAAACATTCTCAAACATTGACATTTTAGTGAAAACCTATCCTAAAGCTAAAGCAAGCTGATAACAGAAACGTTTTAACATGTGCTGTGCAAGTTTGTAGATACATATGACGTTAAAAAAGTCATCTTTGTGTATTGGACTTCCCAGATTCTAAGTCTTAGCCGAACCGTGTTCTTCAAGTTGATTGTCTGTACGGAAACTAGTACCACTTGTAAACGTAGAATGGCTACGTTGTGATAATTCAGTTCCAGTAACTTTCCAGGAGCTTTCTTTATTCTTTTTAAATAAAAAATGAGATTTATTTGATTTAAATGAGATTTCTTTTATTTTCTTTAAATGTAAAAGGCAGATTTGACAAACATTATGAAATCGTGTATGGCACAATTTTTCACTAAGTAGGCGGCCTCCCAACTTCTCAAATTTAATTAACTAAATACTTTGTCTAATTATGCATTGCAATTTTGAGCATTTTCTAATTACACCTACGTCCAATTTCAGTTTACTGTTTATGATATCTATAGGAACACATTGTACATGTATGTGCACCCACTGAATTCATACACCCCTTGGTAAATGACTGCATCAGTGTCTAAAGAGAACCACTTCAATACCTGTGCTACAATCGCGTTAGTAAGACCAATCAGACGGTTTTCTCATGGAAACGGAGTTTCAAAATATTTGCTTGGTCCCCTTATTGGATTTTGCATTTCAACGAATTTCGATAGAGATCCTGCCCTGTCCCCACGGCCGATAGCACATTCACTGGATTTCCATCAGCCATTCAAAGCTACAGAGAGCTGTCGCATAGAAACAGTTTTTCAGGATGAAATGTCTGGTAGACATATTGGATTTCACATCAAAACCAATGTTGAGAGACTGTCCCCATACCACACCCAATGGATTTTTGCCGTTTTTAATGCTTCAATCTGATCTAAATATAGTGCTATTACATTGAAATCAATATGCAAGGTGGCTATTTTGGATTTTGTATCAATTCACATTAGGCTATTAATTTTTTTCGGAACTGATTTAAATTGCAATGACATTCAAGGCTTTAGATTTACATTATTTGGGCTCATCACCTCTCAGGCCCGAGATTCACCAATGCCTTTTGAAACCAGAGAGCTTTGAAATGTGAGAGATAGATTTTGAGCCATTTTAGTTTTAATAGCACCTTAATATCTCTGAATGACCATAAAGTGTCACAGAATCAATCTCTAAGTATTTAATTGACTGTAAATCAATTGATTATTGTTCACAGCCGTCAGTAGGATATTGAATTGGGCTCACTAATTTGGGCGGATTTAATTTGGGCATGGCTTTTCAAGTCACAGATAACAGATATTTGGTAATCTAAAGGCCTGGTGCTACACTTGCATAATATCTATTGATTTTGGTATGAAATTTATTTTAATTGATTATGGCTAGATATAATCTGGCATGTCTGTGTAAATAGTCTAAATAATAGCTACAATCTTATTGTTGGAGAATCTTTTAATATTACTAAGACAGACAAATGAGCAAAGTGGAAGATGCTGTCTGTTGAACTTGTATATTGTTACAGCAAATTGTGGATGTAATTTGCAAGATTAACAAATTCATGTAATATCCTTATCCTTATCCCTTATCCTTACATGACTTGATCTCTGTTGTTGAACAGAGTTAGGCATCTCAGCTGACCTACTCGTGAGACCGTCGTACGCACCGTTTCCCATAAAATGAAGTCAGCCATGCGTTCAATAGGGAAGAGATTCCAGAGCGCCATGAGCGTGCAAAATTGGCTTTTTTCAGTTTGTGCATTATACGACTTAATTAATGCGAGCACAGCAGATTGTCATTGTTTTCAGATATTGTAAAACGATTTCGCTATTGAACCAAAGGGTGGGTACAGCTCAATCTAAAAATAGAGCGAGATGCCTGTTTTGACTAAGCTGGTGGTGGTGGTGTTGGTGGTGGTGCAGCAGTGGTGGTGGTGTTTTTGGGTTAACTTGGGCCGACTACGCTCACAATGCACCATTGATGTTCTCGCGAGATCCTCTATGCTAACGGGAGCGAGAAGCCACGCTTCTATCTTTAGGTTGAATTCGTTATAGGGGTACTCCAATCGGAAGTATCACGTGTTTGCTTTACATATCTACGCATGCGTACACGTTTTACTCTCGCTTGAAGCAGGAGTAATCGAGTAGAATTTGTACCACGTGATACGAATTTGTACCACGTGATACCGTTATCCGATTATACTCTCGGCGTTCGGTATATAAAATCGGGGTAATCTGGGGACTCGGAGAAAGCAACCAAACTTTAACTTAGATTGGCTAACTTACGACCGCTCTATTCTGATTACTCCCTCGAATTTTTTTGCAACTCCAACAGATCTAATATTTTAAAATAAATAATATTATCGTTGTTATTTTTTATCTTTTGATTGGTTTTAAAACGAACATTACATACAAACAGAAACCTAACATCTGTTTACAAAATAACAATTCTTAAATAATGCCTCATAAAATATGGCAGCGACCATAGACATTTTTCAACCTATGCCAAAAATTCCTTGTTCGTGAGCGAACCAGGCGATACGTTTCTTAGGCTCTACTGGACACCTTATTGTGGGCACGGTTCTGCTGGAATTTCTGGAGCGCACACATGTGAGCAACACAGTAGGTCATAGCCTGAGGGCAAGAACCGATTTCCAGGGCTGTTCGTGCCTTCATGGACACCTGCTTGCAAGTGGGATCCTCCGGGCCATGCTAATGTCACATGTCTATGGCATACCAGTACAACACACAACATCAGGTCAAGCGGAAGATGAGCAAGAGGGCATAGTTACAGCAGAGTCTTCCCATGAAACTGAGGACTGTACCTCAACATAATCTGACCAAACCACTAGCGAAAATGCATATGTCACTCCAATGCCAGAAGTGATTATTGCTGCTGGGACACTCTATGATGACATGATGGATGCGTCAATCACATTAGAACGCTTACAGAACTCCGGTGTCATGCAGGACATCAATCAGAATCTACTGGCAGGTAAAATTCCATGCAGAGCCAACATACAGCCAAAGTTGTGGTTGCAGTAGCTGGAAATCGTGACTATTTTCCAAACATTCATCACAGCAGAACGCACTGGTAACTGGCAATGCATTTGAAAACGATACAGGAAATGCTGTCATATCTGGAAGCTATATGCTACGACAGTTATTCCAACATGGAAAGTCTACATGAAAAACCTTCAAGATGGCCTGCGTGTTGGTAGAAGATCTGATAGATTTTGGACTGGAATGTCACAGGACTCGCTTATGCAACAAGTGTTGATGAAGAGTATTAAAAGTATAAGTGGGCTGACAAGAGGACGTGGGATGATGGAAACACAGAAACATATAGTTGCTGTTTACCAATGCCCGTTTAGAGGTGAACTTGGCCATGTTGGATCTGACATCAGTAAGTTACCTGACGAGTGAACAATACAATGGTGTTTTAGTAGCAAGGCTGGTGAAGGACATGGTTGACACACAGGACCTCCTTACTTACTTTTAACCTCCATGAGACCTCTTGAGAATCCAACACTACACAGTATTGTAAGTGGTGTTACGGCTGATGCCACTGTAAATGTTGAGTGTGCTAGAGAGGTCAGGGACAATATTCTGAAAGACATGCTTGGCAAAATAGTGCAGTGAAAATCAGGGGTGGGGAGATACACATAGATCAGCAGCTTCTCTTTCAGAGGCTGTATGCATACTCAATGAGAACCTGGCAGACGCATTTCAATATTAACTCTGCACCTATCCTCCCGTGCTCTTCCAGAATAAATGTACACCTCGACTAGCAAATAAATCATCCTTTATTGATGCATTTCTGGAGTTGCTGATGCCTTTACCATCAGGGAATGTACAATACATATTATATGGGTGAGGATTCCTGCACATAATCTCATTGAATCGTGGTTCAACATATGAGGAGATATGCCAGTCATACATCAGATATGTGGCAAGTCACTATGGTAAGCCAGTTGTAGTGTTTGATGAATATTTGCATAGGCCAAGCACAAAGGGCATACCACAGCAGTGAAGGACAGGGATGCGTATTGCAGCAACTGCCCAATTATACGGTTCTATGATTTTCAGTGGACGAAAGGGAGATTTCCTTCCCCGCAAGAACAAACAAAAGTTCATCGCACTGCTCAGTGATACCATAGAGCGCCATGGATGTTACACAGAACATGCTAAGGCAGATGCTGATTTGCTAATCGTACATGCGGCAATTGCTGTATATGAGAGAACGACTAAACTAACTTTCTTCGTTGCAGATAATACAGACATTCTGGTATTCCCATTGATATATACCTTCGGCCTGCACTCTGTTATGGCACTAAAAAGGAATCAAGATGCTGGCACATTGCTCTCGTGAGAAGCACACTTGACCGACACGTATGTAACAATGTGTAATTTGTTTATGCTATCTTGGGGGCGACACATCATCTCACATATATGTATTGGAAAAGGGAGTTCCATTGAAGCTGATGCACACAAGTCAAATGTTTCAGGAACAGGATAAAAAACAGCACAAAACATATCATGGCGGCAAGGGAGAATGCCAGTCTCGTTGTACAAATGTCAATCAGGTGACAAGATAGAATTCCTCAGACTGCAACGCTTCCACCATAATGTAGGCAGTAACACACCATGTGTAAAGCCATGGGTGCTCCCCAACCTCAGCAGCTGCAAAATTCCACAGTATGCGTGTCTACATACAAGAGGGTGGCACATGGAGCTCATATGAAACCAGAGGATTGTGGATGGTATGAACAGGATAGGAGTTACCTTCCAGTCATTACAGACACGGAAGCAGTCCCAGTATAACTGCTGGAGGTGGTTTGGTGCAGCTGTAAAATGAATAAATCATTGCCAAAAATTACATTAAATTATAGCCAACGGATCTGTGAAGTAGCAGATATACGGAATGCGTAAAATAGGCCTAAATCGTAATTATCCATACGGACAATGCTATACACTATTCCAGTGTAATTTATGGTCGTCTGCTCCTCGTCACTAGGCCACAATATGCCTAAATCATACTTATCCATACGGACAACATTATAGACTTTATCATCTTCTGTCCATTAGGTATCTTATGGTTCCACTGCAACACAATACAATTAAACTGATGCACTTTAGACCGTCAAATTAAGTGGCCACTAAAGAAAGGCAGTCGCTTAATACAACTGGTTTGCTATCTTGAATAGTCTATTATTGCATGATCATTATGGTGGTGGCTATGTGTACGTATGCGAATCATAACGTTCATGTCAGATTTTAAAAATGTGTTTTGAATATTATGTAACCCATGCGGTTTATTGTTCGAAGTCAACCCTGTCTATAATAGACACTGTATGTGCCATCATAAAGTGGTCAATAAACACAGATTGTCCCTTAATACACCTCAATTACTGGCGATTCTTTAAGATGTCCACTCTTGTAACCACTTAATTAAAAAACATGCCATCTTTGGTCCCAAGACAGCGCTGTCTGTTAAGGGCAAGTCTGCATAGAAATCAGTGCTCCACAAATGTTAATCTCTTGTTTATTTACCTAGCGTTAAAGTATATCTCTAATGTCCTCCATGATGTCACAATGATTAAGTTTCGTGAAAATATAGTCAACCATTCACAGTTAAGGTGGGCAAACTCGTACAAGTCAGGATAACATTGGGCTTTACTGGCAGCCCATTTAAATTCTTAAACATAAAATATATGTATTTCTACTGCAATGTGTTTTTGTATTTCATATTACATATATTAGCATCTTGAAAGAATAGATAATGATTGTGTAGAAGACGATAAATGGCCACTACTGTTGATTTCTTATATTAGGGCCGCCATCTTGGATTTATGCAAATTGGGAATTGTTCAGCTAGTTTGATATTTGATAAAGTTATAATGTGATAATATATAAATATATCCATTACTTGTACTAAAGAGCATGTTTTAACATCTTTAAATATTAAGGATAGCTTGATTAGAAGTGAGAATTAAGACAAAACTATGTAATCATAAATACTGTGGCGGCCGTCTTAGATTTATGCAAATTCGGCGCTGCGACACTACTTCAATTTTGGAAGACCTTTAATATGTTCTTTTATTTGATTTTCTGAGATGAATGGTGATAAAGTAAATTCTGTTGCAGTTTGTGGTGGGTCATTTCATATGTTGACTGGACTAATTGGGGTAGGAAAGTGGGTTGAGTGGGGCAAGGAGGCGGGGAATGGGGTGGCGATAGTTCCCAGGTATTTCATCTCCCATACTTTATCCCCATTTTTATTATGTCGAAGGCTCGTGACATGTCAATGCCCATTTTGTGAAAATCCCAGCGTTTGGACATGACTACCGACACCAGCTTGTCTTGAGCGATTATTTTTCCTGGCGATTATATAATCGGGTATAAAATAAACTAATCGAAAAATCGATTTAATCGAGCAAAAATCGATTTAATCGAGCAAAAATCGATTATTTATTTGAATCGGCCACAATTTAGTGTTTAGTCTTGCAATACAGCTAATGCATCGGTGGTTTGATTGTTCTAGCAGGATAGTTGTATACACATCTATTTCTGACGTTCAAGCCTGCACCTCCCGAGTCAAAGTTCTAGCACGCGAATGTTTATGTAAGTGATTTCATGATACGCCATTGATCACAAAACATTTGTTTGCTACTGTTTAATATCCCCTCTGACGGTGTTGGTGGCCATTTCGCGAGAAAATGTAAAAAAAAAATTCTATTTGTTTTGGAACTAATTTGACTTAAAACTGTTGCTGCCTAAGGCAACAACAACTTGCAGTCAAATGATTTTCAAAATATTCGACTTTTCTAGTGCTGCGAAATATGGAAACGTCGTAGATAGACACTACTGACGAAATCTATATCATAGTAAAAATGAAAATAATATAGCCATTTCGCGAAAAAATGCACAAAATTAACTTTCCAGTAAATTCACAAATTTTCGATCCAAATTTTGATAGATTCTGCCGATTGTTTTGTAACTAATTTAACTTAAAGCTGTTGCTCCACCCGCAATCAAATAATGGTTAAAATATTCAGATTTTCCAATGCTAGAAAATAGTGAAACATCGTAGATAGGCGCTACGGGTGAGCTCTATATAATTAAAAGTTAATCTCTGTAATGTTAAAATTAAATTGGCGCCTTTTTACTGGCTTGAAAATCTGGGAATACGCGCTGGTTTCTTAAAACCGTTATCCAATGGGACCGAGTGAACAATGGATTCCAAATTGACTTCACTATACTGGGCGGGGTTGTTCCTCGTGTTCCAGAGGACTGGTTGATATAGCCTGTCCTATTGCACGTCTTGCAGTGTTTTCATAGGCCTACTTAACAGAGGTAATCTAAACATAACTAGGAACCAATTTACGAAATTGCGTATTCTGTTAATTTTTTTTATAGAGAATCAAGCATTTTTATTTATTTTTTTATTTATTCGTTCGTTCGTTCGTTCGTTCGTTCGTTCGTTCGTTCGTTCGTTCATTCATTCATTCATTAATCCATCCATCCATCCATTCATTATTATTATTATTATTATTATTATTATTATTATTATTATTATTATTAATTTTAAGAATGCTATACTCTGCCCTCTCCCCTCCCCACCCCTCCCTCACTACGTAGTTGCTACTTCCAAAGTTTCAAGATTAAATAATCGATTATCCGATTAAATCGATTATTTTCCAGACATCATAATCGACTGTTTATTTCCATGGATTATATAGAACACATAGAGTAACATTGGATAGGATTTTCCGTATGTTGTTGAGGAGCACAATGGGCGGCAGATTGGCTGGGGTGTGTGGCTTGTGGCTTCTTGGGCTGGGTAGCGTGATAAGAGTGCCTTGGCCTGCAGCGTCGACGGGAAGGTGCTGCATAAAAGCTGAATTAATTAGGTGCGTTTGCCCTGTAGGTGGGGATTAGAATACACCTTCCGTATCCTCTGCGTGTCGTAAGAAGCGACTAAATGAGGTGAGGGTGAGGTAACCCTGACAGAAACCTCGAGTGCTGAAGACGGAGGTTCCAGGCCGCACGGCGCACTCTAATAAACCATGGATCTACGCACTTAACGCTTATGATCATGTCGATAGTCACTTACAGGACTGGCGGTATGATCAGCGAACGAAAAGAAGAATAATAATAATTAGGTGCGTGATCGGTTTTGAAATAATGGCACTATATTTGAAGTATAGTCTTTAAGTGCCTTCTGAACAGCTGCTGTTTTAATTGGTTTTAGTAATGGACTGGGGTCTCCTGAAAACGGGTGCAAGGGCTCATCATCGTGGTCAGTGAACTGTTCCTTGAACCATTCTCGAATCTCCTCGGCTTTGCCCTGGTCAGTCCCGATAAAGTGTCCTTCAGATGTGTGTAAAGTGAGTGGTGGTGTGTAGTCAGCAACCCTCAGGGCTCGGGTGGCCCGAAATATTTTGTGACAGTCATCCATGGCAGTGATTTCATCTGCTAGGGAGTCTGCTTGTTGAATCTTTTAAGCATTCACTAATGTGGCCCAGAATGTTATTGCGCTCCCGGCGTAGTTTGGTGTGGTCTTCACTTTTGCCACTTTGAAAGATGCGCTGCCGCTTTCTGCTCTGCTGACAGTTATACTACTAGAGGGTCGTCAGTATACCTAGTTCGGTTGTTTTTAAGAACACATATGGTGCTGGTAGCTGATGATTCCATAGATTTCAGTATTTCGGTTAGGGATTCGTGTGGATCGGAGCTGCTCCCTGAGGGCCTTTTTGTATGCCATTTGAGTGTCATTGTCGCTGATGAGCCTGGGTAGGGTGTAGGTGATTCTACCCTCATGCCTGGTATGGCGTTTATACATCGGGTGAAGGTGTGTAATGACTGGGTTACGGAGAGAATTGAGGTCTGTGCCTCCATTAGGAACGAGCATTCCAACGTAGGGGATATCCACAAAATGGGCATTGCCATGTCACGAGCTTTCGACTCAATTAAACGCTCAAAGATCCTAGATGTACTACGCCAGACCTGTTACAAAGGAGATGAGCTACGACTAGTGAGACTACTGCTTGCAGACACGAAGCTGAGAGTACGAGTCAAGTCAGTGAAGTCTGTAGAGTTTGAGCCATTAATCGGCTCCCCACAGGGAGATAGTCTATCTCCGGTGCCTTTCACTTGTTACCTTGCTGCTGCATTAAAATCCACCCGGGAAAGTTCCACAAGACCAACCACCCCTCCCCCACCCCGCAGTGTCAACACTGGGTATGCCGCTAGAAATTGGCGATGTGGACTTCATAGACGAGGAAAAGAACCCCATTGACGAACTTCTTACAATAGCTTCAAGCAGACTTAAAATTGAGAATCTCTTTATGAATGAATCCAAGATAGAGTTCACCCACACAGGTGCTAGCTACAAAGCATGAAACAAAATAAATGACGACCCACTTCGTGGCGGCGAACCATGGAGGAAAAGTACAATCCTGGGCTCACTGCGTTGCGGTACTGCTGACATTGCCACACGCTGCGTCATGGGGAACATAGCTTTCCAGTCCTTCTGGAAGCTATGGATTCGTGGTTCAAAGATTCCCTTGATAAAAAAAGGCTACGTTTATACAATGCAACCTGCGTATCATTGATGCTGTATAAATGTAACAGCCGAGCAGTTCCAAAGGCAGACAAACTCGATGCCGGCCACCGCAACCACACCATCACTGGACACCGATGTACAGACAGTATAATTTCCAACGATGTGCTATACACGATGTGTAATACGTCGTCGCTGTCTGTAAAAATTGCCTGGCAAAGATGGTCCATGTTTGGCTATGTGCTAAGGATGCCGGACAAGATACCAGCACAGAGAGCCTTGGAATTCGCCCTACTAAGCCAGGAGCGGACGTCATTTTATAAATCTGCTAAGCGTGCTACGAGGTGACCTCAGGAAAGCAGGACTCGGTACACTCAAGTCAAGAGTGGACCTGAGGGAGCTAAGGAGTTCGGCTGAGGACAAGACACTGTGGGCAAAAGTGAAGAAGCACTGATTGCAGCTGTAGTATGTTTCTACTACTATACCATGCACAATTATATTAATCACATATAACTTATGGGTTGGCACGGTTCCGCACTCAGCCCTTACATAAACCATACCATGCACAATTACATTAACCCTATATAAAATTATGGGTTGGCGCGGTTCTGCAACTACTCCTACATAAGCTACATCACTGTACAGTTTGTATTTATTTATTTATTTATTTATTAATTAATTTATTTATTAATATATTTATTAGTAGTATGCCTACATACTAAATTTCGAGCTGATGATAGCGAGCCTGTTCAGTATTCCATGTTGTAGTGAAGGCCACACATTTTACCAGCTTTTGATGCATACGTTACTACGTCAATAAGCGGCCTATGTGACCAAGGACTTCTGGCCTACATGCATTACAGTAACACATTTATTTACGCCATTCTTCGTGAATACGGCGTAACTATGAGGCCTAACTCTAGGGTGTAAGTTACGCCAGGCATAAGTTACGCTTTCTTCGCGAATACGGCCCCTGGGTGGAGAGCGGTAAGGCATGAATGAGATTACCAATGCTTCCACCGACGGCGAGATAGCCCACTACTCAGGCGCGAAGCAGGCTTGTCGGTTAAAAGATAACTAACCTCATCTAATGATATCTGTGCAGATGATCTAATAGACCACTCATACACTATGCATGAAATTCTAAGCTTTTTTGTCTCGTCAAAGAAAAGTGTTCAGGCTTTAGTAGCTAAATGTTGGTACATTTCTATAGCCCATAATGTCTGTCATGATTTACCTTTCAACCAATCAGAAAAACCTAGCGTACCCGCCTCGGTACATACGCGCTCAGTCAGAGAGGTGCCGCCGATAGCTTGACAATGTATAAAAGCAACCATGCATATAGGTAAGCTATTGAATATTTTGAAACTAATTTAACCGGAAGTTGTTACTGTCTTAGGCATCAATAACTTCCAGCCAAAGTAGCTTCAACATATTCAACAAGATGACTATTATATAATAAAGAATGTAATCCATTGGCACTTATATGACATCACACGCTATCGCTAGAGGAAACAAAATGTTGGCGATCAATGTTCAACATTTACGCGATATTACAAAGCAATACAAGATTTGAGATGAGATTAGCAGCCCTTTAAGTAGTCCTATGTTCTAGCCACTACATCAAGCAGGCTCCAATTCTGTGCGCTCTGTACATGCAATATGCGTCCCATTTATACGAATTACGACACCACATAGGGCTCTGCGCAACGCTATTTTAACCCTTTAACACTCATAGCACCTAAAAAGAGCTTCTACAGTGGTCTTGAGAAATGTCCATTTGCAGATCAAAAAAAGACTATTTTTTATTCCAGTGGTAAATCTTCAAAAATAGTCTTTTTTGGTATCCAAATGGACATTTTCTATGGAAAAATTGAAATTTTCTTAAATAAATTCGAGGGTTAAAGGGTTAAATTACGCCCACACCAGCTTCATTAAGTATGCGTCTAACGTGGCAGGACGTATACAAATAACTACTATAGGCTATCCAGTGTTTTCATTGGATGTACAATATTACTAAAAAAGAAAAATCAGAGATCGCGGACCCTCCCCCTCCCCTTTTGTCATTGTAAAAAGTGTGTATTTTTCGGATTTTTGTTGGATTGTCCGGAGTTTTCGGATTTTTCTAATCACGCCCATGTTGTGGAATCTGTGTGTATGGTCATACCAGCACGTGCACTAAGATTTGAACCAAATCACACCAGCGGTTTCCGCGATATCCAGAGATCCAAAATTCGACCCGATATAGGATTCTTTTATCCGGATGACGGTCAAAGTCTAGAAATTCGAATAAACTAGTTGACGATAACTGAGCTGTTTGCTTTAACATATATACATCCATCGTACTAACTAACATACGCCCACTCACATCGCTTCGCCGTTCGAGATACGAGAGCGTAGCGGCATGACGAGACCGTGCGATAGGACGATGATAGACATAATGTTTGCGTTATAATGTTATATTAATTCCATCAGCTTTTATCTGGGGTTTTTTTGTAGACGCCAAGGCGGCGCTGTGGATTTTAACCAAACATATCTGAACTACGAAAAGGGTTTCGGTGGCTTACGATCTGATTTCTGGTTGGGCTTGACATCGCTGGGTATGATGTTGAACAGTGGCGACTATGAGTTACGCATAGACCTCTGTGACGAGAACGGGGAGCATGGGTATGCCAAGTACACACACTTCACGATAGGGCCTAGAGAAGATGGTTATACTCTCGATATTAAAGGATATTCTGGAAATGCTGGCGATGCCTTCACGGATTTCCCAGATACGTAAGTTCCTATACGTATTCTAAACTTAACCGTGGCCATATAGAAAAGGTAGGCCTAAATCATATCTATTGCTACACTGTCAAGATAATTACGTTCCTTTAGCCACTCATAATATCAATGTATGTGACGAATTTGGTGATTCTACCCACTTGCGTTCCCGATTTATGGCTAAAAATGTGTATTTCGGGATGCACTAAACGACCCCGCTGACCTAGATTTTTTACCTTTTGATCCCAAACTAAAAAGTTCTCTAGAAACTCATAATATCAATGTATGCGCCAAATTTGGTGATTCTACCTTATAGCATTCCCGAGATTTAGCTCGGATAAACACACACGCATGCGCACGCACGCGCGCACGCATGCATGCACGCACGCACACACGCACACACGCACACACGCACGCGCGCACACACACTTACACACACACTTACACACCCACCCACCCACCCACCCACCCACCCACCCACCCACCCACCCACCCACCCACCCACCCACCCACCCACGCACGCACGCACGCACGCACGCACGCACGCACGCACGTACGCACGCACGCACGCACGCACGCACGCACGCACGCACGCACGCACGCACGCACGCACGCACGCACGCACGCACGCACGCACGCACGCAGACCGACGACACCAACCGCAATACTCACACCAGCCTTCGGCGGCGTAAGTAATAATCAACCCGCCGTGAGAGAGAGAGAGAGAGAGAGAGAGAGAGAGAGAGAGAGAGAGAGAGAGAGAGAGAGAGAGAGAGAGAGAGAGAATTCTAAAATGATAGGAAAATTTAATAAATAAATATTCTTTAAGGAGTCCAGGATTTCGTGTGCTCGGGAGCGCATTCTCCACGGCGGATAGTGATCATGACGGCTGTACTTGCAATTGCGCGCTCAAATACGCGTCTGGTTGGTGGTACAACTATTGCCAGCGTTCGAATTTAAATGGCATGAAGGACGCAAAACAGGTAGACATAATGCAAATGCAGGGAGGGTAGTGGCCTTAAAAATGTAGATAATACCATCTTGACACAAATCGTACACATCATCAACTCTACCTTTGAATACTCCCAAAGACTAAGAAAACATCTAGACCTCTATCCAACCTAAGACCAATAGTGCTTTTGAACAGCATCCGACAAAGTCTATCAAATGTGACTTTATACATCAACAATATTAATTTATGCATAGAGATATGTTAGGATTCCATTCGTTTCGTTACCTCTAGGAAAATTCTCCTTTCAGTCCTTTTGGAAACTAGATTCGTGACTCTAAAATCCCCATTAACCCCTCTTATGTCAACTTAACCCTTTAATGGTGAAACTGACCAAAAACAACTTTGCAGTGGCCTTGAGACATAGCTATTTGAAAGGCATAGAGGTTTAAAAAAAAAATTTTACCACTAGAATAACAGGCTCGACTGGCTCGGTAACCGAGCCAGTCATTCTAGTGGTAAAAAAACAAACCTCTTCTCTCAGCCTGCAGATAGACAATTGCTAAGTAAAAACTTAATTTTATTTACCTTTACCCCTTTAATGGTCAAGCCGGCGAAAAAAAAATTAAGTGGTAAATTTACAAAAATATTCTTCTAAAATTAAAATATCTTGAAAAATATAGACCATCAAAATGTTTAATTGATATATCAAGTAGTATTTTGAGCGTTTTTAGGCGCTGTTGACGCAAGAGAAGTTAAAGTCCAGATGCAACTATATGATGCTGCACGTGTTTCCATAATGCTATACAATTGCAACAGCTGGTCTGCTCCAAACTTGATGCATGCCACAACAAACATCTGCGAGCTATTACAAATCATCGCTGGTCACCCGGTCTAATATCAAATGAAGCAGTCTACAAACTTTGCATCGCAGAGCCACTATCTGCGAGGGTAGGGCAATAGCAATGGTCTATGTTCAGACATTCTTCGAATGCCAAAAATACGCCAATAGAATTTGGTGTGGTAGGTGCTAGCGCGTATCTGATACGCAAAGGACACCGCAACATCAATTTGTTAAGTGTTTTGCGATCAGACTTTAAACAATGTAATCTAGGATCACTAAAGACGACAAAGAACCTAAAGGAGTTCACGACGCTCGTAGTGGAGAAGACACAGTGAAGAACATTGAAGAAAATTGATTGCGCAATCAATTTTCTTCAATGTTCTCCACTGTGTCTTCTCCACTGCGAGCGTCGTATATATATATGCATATATATATATATATATATATATATATATATATATATATATATATATATATATATATATATATATATATATATATATATATATATATATATATATATATATATATATATATATATATATATATATATATATATATATATATATATATATATATATATATATATATATATATATATATATATATATATATATATATATATATATATATATATATATATATATATATATATATATATATATATATATATATATATATATATATATATATATATATATATATATATATATATATGGTGGTGGTGAGGTGGTGAGGTGGCGGTCGCGGCAGCGAAGGCGGTGATGGTATAATGCTGGAAATAATGTCACCGCCAGCGCCAATACCATCACCGCCTTCGCTGCCGCGACTGCCACAGAACCACCTCATCACCACCACCACCACCACCACCACCACCACCACCACCACCACCACCACCACCACCACCGCATGTCTGCCTGCATGCTTTCCACAGAGAGTTGGTGACCAAAAATGTAGGGGTAGGACCAGCACCACTAGAACTCCAGCGACCAAATTACCACCGCCTAGATTCTCACTTACTCCACGTATAACTAGCCTGGCCTCACAGCCTCATAACACTCCCAAAACACCCTTAGAGCAGAACACATTCAAAGAATTTAGGCAGGAGGTTGAGAACAAAAATGATTGGCAACTCCCGACTTTGGACAAGACAATTTTGATGATTGGTGCATCAAATTTGAGCCGTATCAATGTTGAACCTCATCCTGACACTCAAATTGCCTGCTTTCCAGGTGCGAAATTAGTCCATGCTAGGACTAGGAAGTATGATGGATCATACCAACCTGAGAAAATATAGTAAACATTGGAATCAATGACAGGGATGAGTCAATCGGTCAATCGATCCACGTCTGCAGATACTCCTTAACACGCTTAGGTCCAGGCTTCCTGAAGCCAAGATTTATTTTGCTAAGGTTAATTACTCCCAGCGTCTTTCAGCTCACCAGAAGCGGAACATTCAGTCCATTAACTCCTCTGTTGAAAACATGCGGGTGAAGCTTTCCGTCATCCCCAGTCTTCCATTCTCCGAATTTCAGTTGGTCCAGGATAAAATTCACTGGAGTGAGAAAACTGCCAACACAATGTATCATAGCTAGTTAACGTTTCTTAATTTAAACTAACTGAGGGTCAGGGTACTAACTACCCCGGTATCGGGCTGGATAGTGATATTGTTAATTTCACTGACTCTACATTATCTGAAGCAAAGAAATTATTACTCAATCGTGGGCTAACATTTGTACCAACATCGAGGCCCAAAATTGGTTTAAATGCACTTTTAGATAATGGCTCCATGGAAGTTCTTGAATTAGCCCACTGTGTCAAATCAGCCGAGTTTTTCCGAAACTCGAAAAGTAATATTCAGCCATTCGTTGAAAAAACTGGCTGGGCACCAGACTCAAAATTAGTTGACCCAGCGATCTCTGACTGTATAAAAATGATAAGAATGTGTTGAGAAAGTTGAATTTCCTAAAAATCATAAAAATTCGTCATATGAGGAGCGTCAAGCCGTAACTGGATTGCATAAAAACAACGACATTATCATTAAACCTGTCGACAAAGGATCTGCTGCTGTAATGCTGCTTAAAGACAACTATATCCGCGAAGCGCACCGCCAACTCAGTAATCCGAAGCAGTACCAAGAAACTAGATGACCCACTCATGCAAAGTAACTGCGACAAATTTAATGAAATTCTCCAAAATATGTTTGATAACAAGAGTTTAACGCAAAAGCAGTTTAAACATCTCATTGCAAAACGTGAATCAAAACCACGTACCCAAAATTCATAAACCTATTGATTCTTGGTCAGATCCTATGATGCCACCAGGACGACATATAATATCGGATTGGGGTTCTGAGTCCTATAGAATCAGTGAAGTAATTGATTATCACCTACAACCAATTGCGAATAGACATTTCAGCTTCTTGAGAAATACTGAAGACTTTCTATCGCAGGTCTCTGAGATCTCGATACCGCCAAATTCACTTTTGACTACGCTCGACATCGATGCTATGTACACGAACATTGACATCGGAAAAGGTCTGAATTCTTTCCGTAAAGCATTTGAAAAATACCCAGATAACAATAGGCCCACTGGCGAAATATTAGCTCTCTTAGAGATAAACTTAAAGAGAAATGCTTTTGAATTCCCGGCTGAAACATACCAACAAATTTGTGGCTGCGCAATGGGTAAGCGTTTCAGTCCAAGTTTTGCCAACATCTATGTAACAGAGTGGGAGGAGGATGCGCTTAGCAGATGTTCGAAACAACCGCTCTTTTACCGCAGGTACCTCGATGATATTATCATTATTTGGCATTATACAAAGGAAGAATGTAATGACTTTTTCGCCATTTTGAACAATCATAACCCGAATATCAAGTTAAAAGTCAACATTAACCAGATGTCTGTAGACTTTTTAGATGTAACTCTATACAAAAGTGTAAAGTATGACACAAGTGGACACCTTGATTACAAAGTATAATTTAAGCCCACAGATTCGCATCAATTACTGCCCATTAAATCTTTCCACCCCACCCCCCGCCTCATACGTTTAAAGGAATTGTAAAAGCACAAATCCTCCGTTTTCATAGAAATCCGAGTGATAGAAAAAACTTTGAATCGGCATGCTCCCTGTTCACAAGGCACTCACACCGAGCGGGTATTCATCTAGATTTTTTGCGCAAAATTAAATCTGAAACTTTACAGGATTTGGAAACTATCCCTGATAATGCTGCAGATCACAGGCCTAGCAAGATTCGTCACAATCGTCCAATTACAGGCGTAGAAGAATCTCGGAAATGTGGAAAGAAAAGGTGTAAATTAGACCTACTTCTTCCAAATCCAACGACATTTATGAGCTTTCAGAACAAAAACACTTCAAATTCATTCTAATTTAGATTGCGATTCCGAAAACGTGATTTATTTAATGTTTTGCAAATTATGCCAAAAACAATATGTCGGTGAAACTAAATGCCCATTAAGACGGCGAGCAACTAGACAGCTTTGCGATATTAGACGTGAAGACGAGACGCATGTCGCTGAACCCTTTAATCTACCTGGTCATTCAGTCGATCGGGACTTCGAAATTATACCTATTGAACAATCAGCTCACTCTAATACCGCTGAAGAAACTGATAGACAAAGGAATTTTGTATTAAGCAATTAGAAACAAAATGGCCGAGCGGCATAAATATGAACCCAGGTCTTGCTGATCAGCGTGAAATAATTCCATTCACTCTGACATATAATCGAAAAAATGTTGAAATTTCCAAAATTTTGAAAGATGAATATCATAAATTACACGATAATTTAAGACAACCTCTCAACTTGCGTCCAGTAATAGCATTTAAGAAAAATCCGAATCTACGTGATATATTGGTAAAATCGAAATTAACCCAACAAACATTGTCATCTTAAAGTTGTCCAACATTTTAAAGCCCATATCGCCTCTATAAAAGAAAAATAACAAATCTCAGGCAATAAAATAAATATAAATAATTTTCAATCTCTGAAAATTCTGTGGCAGCGCTTTAACCATATTACTGCCTGCCTACCTGTATGTATGTCTGTCTGTCTGTCTGTCTGTCTACATACCTGCCTGCCTGCCTGCCTGCCTGCCTGCCTGCCTGCCTGCCTGCCTGCCTGCCTGTCTGTCTGCCTGCCTGCCTCCCTGTCTGCCTGCCCGCATGCCTATCATATGTTAGACATTTTTAACACTACATAAGTATTTACTGTTTTGCAGGCAAGCAGTGAAGGGCCGATTTGGTATACATGGAGAGAGCAGCAAAAGCTAAGATTCACGGAAATGAAAATCAGACCGACTGGAGCTGGGGGGCAGAGAACTGATAGCCATAGGTTTAGTCGATGTCCATAACGGCGATTTATTTTGCCAGGTTTTGTCAGTTTGGTGTGATGGACTTCTCTCGTCAGAGGTATTTTTCTCGGCAATGCCATCATGCGTGATGACAATAATGCGTAATTATACCCACCCAGCGCGAGTAGTGACATAGCCTCTGACCACTTACTATGTTGTATGTTAAGATAGAGTACGTATTCTTTATTTGAGAATTGAAATAAAACCAATGGCAAAGACTTCAATATATTATGGCCTAAATTATTTGGCATGCGTTTAATTAGTTACGTAACGATGACAGAAGTGTAGACTATGACTCAGCAGAAATATGAACCATTACAGGGAGACGTTTCTAGCTATTCCCCGCCCACCTCTAGCTAAGCTCCGGCCACGTTTTTACATGTGTTGAGATAGATTTATATACGTATATATTTATGTATATATTTATTTATATTTATGCGGGTGGAGCTTAGATAAAGATGGGCGCGGCATAGCTAAAACTGGAATGGTGAATTATTTAGACATGTCTGGCTAAGTTATAACAAGAGTAATCAGAGATTGTAGAGCCGCGTCATCATGTTTTGTCATATTGTAAAGTTTTGGGATTTTCTGAATTTTTACGGATCACGCGCAAAGTTGTGGAATCCTAGTGTATGGTCACACGCTTTTTTTGCCTTAAAATTTGATCCAAAGCCGACCATTGTTTTCCGAGATATCTATAGATTTTGAATTTGATCCGATCCACATTCGGGTTCTTTTACTGGGATCACGGGAAAACTTTGGAAATCTTCATATATGGCAGGTTCCTCCGTGATGTTAAGATTGTAGCCAAATCGGATCCGTAGTTTTCGAGATACAGCTCCGGTGTGCGTCTTCCCGCCTGCCCGCCCGCTCGCTCACCCGACCACATGCCCTCATGAAAGCACGCATATAAGCACGCACGTACGCACGCACGCACGCAAGCAAGCAGACATACAGTCTTTGATTCAGAAATTATGTCACTCATCAAATTCCTCGTTATCGCCACTCTCCGCAACCTGCATGGGGTGGTTCTCATACGTGTCATCATTGCGTCTCACCTGCAAACAGGGCTGCACTTCAACCCAAGTTAGAAACAGTTACAACGATGAGAAGAACATCTTGATTTGTCACGTTTGCATGTTGTGAAATCTACAGCTTCATCTGGTGCTACAGCTTAAGTCATCAGTAGTGCCACTCATTCAATATTCCATCTAAGTTATGTTAGAGATGGTATATTAGGTCTTGCTTCCAATGCAGTTTTCCGAATCAGGGCATTAGCATGTGGAGATGTTGAACAAGACTGTCATAGCATGGAGGAAGACCTTCGTTCTGTTTTCGTGTCTTTTAGAACATCTCCTATAACACACATTCTTGATATCTAGTAGATATCAAGAATGTGGTATTATTATCTACTATATCTGATTTGAGTCGGTTAATTCTACATACCAGCTCTGTAGCTATGTCATTTACCTCATCTGGAAGATTAAAGCTGTCTCCCAATTTAGTGAGGCCCTGAAACGTCTCTAGATCAGCAGTGAGGATTTTGCGGCCGATTTTCTTTCCCATGCCCTAGAAACAACTCATTTCATATGCCATATCATTTTCGATGTTTTCTTGAACATCTACAAGACGAATCTCAAATGCATTTCTGAATACATCTGTATTTTCTGGTGTGGTATCACCAGCTATACCTCTCATGCGAGTATACTTTTATCAGTAATTGTGGCAAGCAGTTTTTGTGATATTTTCCTTATAATACTACACGATCTTGGGCAGAGATATTTGCAATTAGTGTCCTGTCCCCAAGTTCGTCAACGGTTGTGCGTATTTTGTCTTGTAATGGGAGAGTAAGATCATTAACCAAGTGTGTATCAGACTATGAGCGCGGTTCTTTGCACAGCTGCAAATGAAACATCTATTCTTCTCCAATGGCATTGCATCTGACCTGCTAGTTATATGATGATCGCTATAACCTGCTGATGTAGATGCTTCTGCACTGTATTGTTCCAAATGTAGGAAGCTTTTCGTGCATAGTTTTGGTAGCATAAGCATGCAGTGCTCACCAATAGGAACACAGATCCAGTCTCTGTGATTGCTCCACACATCTGTTCAAATTTATATGATTCATCATTGATCTCCATCAGACAAGTGTGCAATGTGTGGTACTTTCAACAAATACTGCAAACGACACGTGCACGATCGCCTCGGACATTGGCCTACAGTGAATATAATAATATGGTTGTATTTCGTGATTGTCAATGAAATGAACATGATTTTCGAGCATATCTGATACCGGGTCTCGATTCCGTATATCATATAGGCCTAACTACATTTACATATACTTGTTAGCTAACATAACAGAAAGCCCGCTGATTATTCTGTGAAAGATTTCGACGGCGGCCAATTCACCTGCCCATTCACCTGTCCATAGTATCCATCTATCAATGTGATGTCACATGACGACATAATCAACTATGTGGTGTGTAGGATGACGTCATAATCATTACGTCATAAATGATTCTATATGGCCCGTCTTTAACTCTTAATAGTCCGACACGGTGCTCGAATTGTATGTCTTCGCTATTTACTATAGGCAGCAACAGCGCCCAGTCAAATTAGTTTCAACGTGTTCAACGGCTTACCTGTATAGTTTTCTGGAAATTGATAGTCAGGAAGTTCAGAGATCGATCGATCCCAACAGGAGCGAGGTGTGGGTGGAGCGTAGCTAGAGACGGGCGGGGCATAGCAAAAATGGAAAGGTAAATTCTCAGACATTCGCTTTTCATAGAAGTACTGACAAAATCCATTCGTTATGCTATTTATGCTATTCATGCATTATCCATATATCATGCAAACGGAAATTACATTAGGTGCTGGAGCTGGCACCGGTGGCACCTGACTTTCCCGTTCATTCAAACCAGACTGTATCAATAATTAATACAGATGCAGGCAGCAGTCCATCATAAAAATAAAGTATTGTATATAACCTAGATGCTAAATAAATAGGGGACAATAACCACGCAATTTTACCTACTAGTCCGACAACCCAATAGACCGACAGCCCAATAGTCCGACAATTTTCCCACTAGTCGACAGCCTAATAGTCTGACAATTGTACCTAGTAGTCCGACAGCCTAACAGTCAGACACAGCAGAAAATTTAAAAGCCAGTAGTTCGACAACCCAATAGGCCGACAATAGTAAATCTATTAGAAGATGCAATTGCTTCACAACCGCACAGATGTTAAGTAGGATAAGATGGGCACGTCGTCGTCGGAAATATATTATATTATTATTTTGCTATAGGCCCTGTATATTACTGTAGCATATATCAGACAAAGCGGTCTTTGGCACTATACAAAGGGGTGAAGGCATGCAAACTACAATAATAACCGCAATAGATCCAGGTTTTGATCTGATCATGATCTGTTTTTCCCAGTTCAAAACCAAATCGGCCAGTAGTTTTTATCTTTTTATCCACCTCACCTGGTCTGGAAGACGGGGTTTGGGGTGGGGTGGGGTGGGGTTGGTGGGGTTGGTGGGTTGAGAGGGGTGGATATAGCGATCAGCATGTCCGTCCATCCGTCCGTCCGTCTGTCTGTCCCCGTCTTGTCACCGCAACTCGTCCTAGAGGTCTCAATGGATTAACATAAAATTT
>CM067369.1:129486533-129526533 GCA_034401795.1 Chaetoderma sp. LZ-2023a
TTCTGAGAGCACATTATTAGATCAGCTGACGTGAAAGATTATGGCATGGCAAATGTCCGTCGTCCGTCCGTCCATCTCGCGTCCTCTGCCCATCCGTTGGTAAGCTTTAACATATCAAACAGGAACTTTGATTGGTCAATCTTTTCTGTTGCCATCTTGGATTTTCCGAACACTTTCCGGAAATCATTTGAAACGTATCTCCTCCTAAACCGCTACTTCGGCTAAAAAGATCGTATGGTGGTAGGCTTTAGACAGATATTCAGACTTTTGATTGATAAAATTCTTCGGTGGCTCTCGGGTATTCCTGAACTTTTTCCGAAAACATTTAAAATGCTATAATCCTCCTTAATCAAGGGCCCCAATTTTACCGAAAGGTGGTTGGAACGGTCCTATGGTGGTATACGCTTCAACACATCTAACAAGAATTTTAATTGGTGAATTTGTTTGGTGGCCATTTTGGATTTTTCAAGAATTTTCCCGAAATCCTTTAAAACACATCTCGTAGACCACTCCGCAAATTTTAATCGAATTTTTTGTGGAAGGCTCTAGAACTTATATTCAGAATTTTGATTGGTCGATGCTTCCAGCGAGAATCTAGGATTTTCAAACGATTTTCAGGAAAACGTTTAAATAAAATACCACTATTCCTTCATCAACGGCATAATTTGAACGAGCCTTGTGTTAAACGATCCTAGTGTGGTAGACTTCAACATTCCTAAAGAGAAATTGGATTGGCCAATTTATTCGGCGTCCATCATGGATTTCAAAATATTTCCAGGAAACTGCTTAAATATTACTCCTAAATTACCCTGCCACAATTTGTACTTTAAAAATTACCGTAGGCTATAATTTTATTGCTGGCCATAACTGTTGAATTTCTGAGAAATTAATAGTGATCTACATATAGAACATGGCTTTTCTAGTCGGAAATTCCAATGGTACAGGCGAGCGATATAGGACACTATCCTGCTTGTTAGAAGTCATCTTTTTTATTATTAATTCGTCAATACGTTGGTCCTTCCATCTTTCATAACTTATTTTCTGCTTATTAACCAAACTTCATCTCCGTATGCTGATTATGGGATTCGGGAAGAAACCTATTATTTCTTTAGTCACTCCGCCCATAATATAACATAATGTTCTATACCATACTCTACTGTAACATTACCCCGACATTTTTCGCGTGATCGTGTTCGTGAGTGCGTGAGTACGTGTGTAAACATGCGTGCGTACGTGCGCACGTATACATTTCTGCACGTATGCATGAACCCGTATCGCGCGCGTACACGCACCATTCCGATATGCCCGCTCTGCGTTGCATACCCTGTCGCAGTAATAGTCCGGCTAAGTTGAATGCCTTTATTGATTATTACATTTCTATTGTCGGACTATTGGATTGTCGGACTACTTGGTTCTGTAAATTCGCCGCCCTGTCGGACTATCGTACTACTGGGCTGTCGGAATACTGGGTTGTCGGACTACTGGGCTGTCGGACTACTGGGTTGTCGGATTACTGGGCTGTCGGACTACTGGGTTGACGGACTACTGAGATGTCGGACTGCTGGGCTGTCAGACTACCCCAATAAATATAGCCTACTCTTTAAAAATAAGAATGGGTGGGAGTAATCGGCTATTTGTAAAATCCATAAATAATATTGCTTGAAAATACTCTCGATCCAAATTCATCATACTGGATGTTGTATGGTGGGTCGGATGGGTGGACACCGTACCCAGCTCGTATACAGTGGCCATATATACAGATGTCAAGCACTAATATAAATTAAAGCAACACATTCCCGTCCATGTAAAGATATACAACGCCTGGGCACATATGCCAATTCATTGTGTATGTGTTTAGAGGGCGGGTGTGTGGTGGGGGTGGGGGTGGTGGCGAAGGCGAGGGTTGGGGCAGAGTTGGGAGATCTGCGCCCTAACCCACATCTCCGGGCTATCCAACGCGCACAGTTACGCCTGTGCACTTGAACACGCACGCGCGCACGCACAGATGGCATGTGTTGTGTGCGCGCGTGCGTGCGTGCGTGCGTGCGTGAGTGCGTGAGTGCTTGCGTGCGTGCGTGAGTGAGTATGTGTGTGTATGTGTGCGTGCGTGCGTGCGTGCGTGCGTGCGTGCGTGCGTGCGTGCGTGCGTGCGTGCGTGCGTGCGTGCGTGCGTGCGTGCGTGAATTAGTATTAAATCAGCGAGATTCGGTTAAAGAAATATAAATTTGGAATGAATGAATGAATGAATGCTCATGCAGCGTTCTTCAGTTGAGAAGTAAGGTCTAAGCAAATTTTCGTTTGGCTACTGGAAGCTATATATCTGTCTTCTGTTTCAAATTATAATATTTTCATAATATGCGCTAACTTGCTCTCCGTAATTGCTTTAAATCAGGAATTGTGATTTTGTAGTTGAAATGGTCAAATGGTTAAACCTTAGTGTTGGGATTGTTAAACTCCTATTGCTGTCTATTGTTTGGGCATTGGCGTAGCAGGTCCCAAGATCTTAATCCTATGTGCTGTAGATAGCGCTAATCACATACGCTCTTCTGCCTTGATGGAGTCAGGTTGGTCATAGCGATCAAAGACCATGCCTACACTGTTGCGTCCATTCTCACCAAGTTGTGCTGATATAATATCATAGTACTTTTCGCCATTTGTCCAAATGTCTCGGCACCACCAGATTTAATATGGACTATGGAATCTATGACATAGGGTGGTCACTCTTCACAAAAGGGAGGTTTGTCAATATATCAGCATTTTATTCCAACTTATCTAGCGGGTCCCTCTTCACATTCTTACTCAAACTGCCAGAAGACTGTATCAGATCACGAGGCACGGCTGATAGCGCAAGGAGATTCTTCATATTGATATCTCATGATTTAATGACAATCAGTAGTCTGTCAAAGATATCGGTATTTGCAATGATGATAGCAGCTGCCTTGTCTTTGGCTTCTTTCAGCATCTTCTTCCTTGCCATTGATGTAAACGTCTTGATATTCATGTGTGGCAAGTTTTCCCCAGAAAGATTTCTCATTGTTATCTAGGCGTTTTGTAACAAACTTCTTCGCTTGCCCCTGGGTTGTCCAATGTATTCTGCTGACACAAGGCGTGTTGGGATATGTTGTGGTTGGGTTACTCCAGATATGAGGGACTGGTAGATCTGTATGCATTCACCACCATCTGGACATCGCCCTCATCCTTCTTTTTCCTGGACGCACCCGTATCATCGCTGTCTTGTATAGCACACATGTTCTGTGTAGCAGATGTAAGTGCTGTTCACTCACGGCTTGTTGGGAACCATCTGTCTGGCGCTTCTTGCCTTTGCGTGATACCCACAATATCTCCTCTCTTCTTGAAGTCTACGTTGGTGGACTGCTCTAATGGCATGCCAGTCCAGAACGACTATGGCGGGTGTGATCGACAGACAGAGTTGTTTCCATTAATGAATTCTTCGTATGCATGTCTCTAAGTGTAACCGCCAGCATCTATCTATCAGTCCAAATTAACTCGAGCAGCAACTATGTCATCTCGATGTAGTTATCCGAGAAGAAAAACTGAAAGCTGTCTTTTCAGCTTTCCTGAAGAGTAACATCAAGTTCTGGACATCACAGATCTTCTGACAGTACTTGTGGTCATCGGCCTTCTGATTTCCTGCATCTTTGCAGGCATGAATATGTGCAGACAGGATTTCTTCGCCCACTCCACTGTCTTCCTTTCTTTAGGCCAACTACTTGCAGAGTTCCTGTCATTCCAAGTGCAACAGGCCTTCCATGATCAGCTTAATGCCTCTGACCCCACAGTTATAGGATTTTACTTTCATTAGGTTTGGTGCAGTGGTGATTCCATAGATTCCTGATTCAACGAGATTTTCCAGTCCCGACTCTTCGGACATTTTGCCCATCACTGCCATGTTATTAAGTGCAATATGGAACTTGGCCTTTCTAATCACCATATCCTCAATCTCCTTATTGTGGTGCCACTATTTTCTTAGTCATCATGTAAATTACCAAGTGGAAAGTGATGCCACTGTTTTGTTGGCCAAGGCTTGACATCGTCTTTTGCACCTGCTTCATCACCGTGTACACGAACCTAGGCTCAATCGGTGAATACTATATCATCAGACAGTAACCAACTTCAGTGATGAATGGTGACGCAGAAGATACCATAGTGAAGAACCCATTCTAGCTTAGGATTATCTGGTACTCCTATAGGTCCATAGGGCAGAGCTCAACTTTCACCAGCTTGATTGACAACATCCGGACCAGTGCCCATGCCAGATCCATTTCGCTCGCACTATTATAAATGGAACTGCCGTGCTGTACCACTCTTACGTGACTGCATTAAGGAATTATGTACTGGTGGTTTCTTTCCATAGATACTGCATTCCAGCATGGTTTGTCATGCTGCTGTAGTATCAAATGTGCGCCAATTTCCTGAGTGATCTGCATATGCTATATGGCTGTGGACCAACTGTCCCTGCTGATACAATCGAAGTGTTGTCACACGTTGCATGTAGCATGTTCTTGGCCCTACTCAGATTTAGGTTCAATAATTGGAGGTTGATACCCACACAATCCGTGAAATCTGACCTGATAATCTAAGCAGCATAATAGAGGGTGTGCATTGGTCCATCATCTGCATTCATATGGGGACTACGTGCCATACCAGTAGTTATCGTGTCTTTCTTTCTGACATAGGCAGCATTGCAGTGAGATTCTGCTGGAACACATCAGTTGAGATTTGCTTTGCTCATGATTTTCGTGGAATACAACTGTCCTTGAAATGGTTCTGGCGCCTTAGTTTGAGATGTTGGCTTGAATAGCTCTCTACTGTAGACAGTATTGTCCCACAGAAGGGGTCGGTACTTTGCGAGAAGGCCTGTAAGCTTATACCATTAGGCTCTTGCTCGCCATGCTCGATCGAGTTTGTACTCCTCTGGTTTATTACACATAGACATACGCCTCAGAGTTTGTTTACATCTTGGAAGTGAAAATCGTTAGCAATCTAGCAAATCATGTCTGAAAATTTGAGTGTTTGATGATTTTGGAGATGGGAAAAGGAAATGGCAATATTCCTTGTTTAAATCAAGGAATGTCAACATTATTTGTATTCCTGATATGTAGATAGATGGAATAAACAGCCTTAGCCATATCGGTAAACTGGTGGTTCATTGAAATTACAGAATTGCAGTCGATAAATTTTAAAACATGACACAATTTTCACAGAATTTGTGTATTTCTTCATTACATAGTATTATATTCTGGAGAATTTGAACTACTGAAGCAGCAATGCAAAGACTTAACTCATATCAACATGTTGAGAACATTTGTTTTAGGGATCTTGACTTTAGAAACAAAAAAAACAATCTGCTCTTTTTCCAGATTTGCGCCTCAGTCGCCACCCCCTAATAGCAAATTGACTGTTATATATTGTTGCTGCCACAGCTCACCTGTCCATCAGGGTAAAAATGTTCCCGAGGCATCACCCAAACAGTCTAAAGTGACAAACAAACTGAGTAGTGGGTGTTGTGCTAAACTTATTTTAGCTGGTCCTGGCTCCTGGACTATCAGCGTTGATTGCGGATCAGTAGGGCTCTCGGCAAAAAGAACAGTGTAATCTGCATATAGCACTAACAGTTTGAGATAAATGTCGATGTTTTCTGCCAGAGTCAGTCCACTGAAACCAAAGCTTTCCAGGAATACGCTGAGATCGTTCAGATATGTATTAAATAGAATTGGAGATTTTCACCTTGCCTTACTCCTAAGTTACACGTGATCCAGAGGCAATACCATTCATATGAAATCTTGATTACATTTTTTCAATCCATATTATTGTGCTTCCCCCCCCCCCCCCCGGCCTCCCGAGGATGTGGGCCCTGGCGCAACTACGCCTTTGCGCCAATGGATAATCCGGCATTGCTGTGAGGGATGCACCGAAAATCATAATTAGGCCCTATCTGAGGAATGGCCACAAGACTACTGAATATACCTTTATATTATCCAAAACTTTCAAAAAATTATACTTCCCGTCAATGATAATAATTTGGACGAATTTTGAGTCATATATCTGATAAAAATTTGATTTATGGCTCCTAGAGTTAAAATAGCTTAATCGCGAATATTGATGAATATCAAACAATGGAAAAAAATTGGCTACCCGATTTAGAATGTTTACCCTAAATTCTCTTGCTTCTACTACTATGCCTTAACAGAAAATGGTGTCAAACCGAGGTGGCATATGATTGCATACAGAACCCCTTCAAGTATATGACATGCAAGAGCTCGTCTATGAACTCGTGTCTCTCAGTTATACACATAGTATGTATTTTTTAAACAACAAAAATCCGCTCGTCTCAATTTATACGTATCTGAAAGTATGTGGTATGAGGGGTAAGTTGAGTAACTTGGCTTGGTATACGTGTCTAAAGGTATGTGGCAGGGCCATACGGTGGGATTCTGAAAGGGGAGTTCGTGAGCAGGATGGGGGGAAGGAATTCACCCCCTCCCAGTTAAGAAGATTTTTTATTTCTGAAAGTAAAATGGTGCACTTTCCCGCAGTCTAGGCACAAAAATCAACAAAATAGCTGATATCAACATAGTCATATTTGCAAATTCAATACACAGATAATAAAAGAAAATTGACAAATTTTAGTGGGTTCTCTCGACTCCAACCCTCCCCCTCCCCACCGTACGGGCCTGTGTGGTATGAGGAGCAAGATAACTGACATATGCACCTCCATGTGTGTTCTATGACGATACAAGGTGGTCTGTAAATAACCGATATATGTATTTAGTTTCTGAGATGGGGAATCCAGTTTTAGCTATGCCCCGCCCATCTTTAGCTAAACATCACCCATATAGTAGACCCTTCCAGTTTTAGCAATGCGCCGCCCATCTATACTTAAGCTCCATCCACACCTAGCTCGTGTTGGGATCGAGCGATCCCTGAACCTCTTGACTATCAATTTCCAAGAAACTATACAGGGAAACATGTTGAATATTTTGTAATTAATTCGACTGGGTGCCGTTGCTGCCTATGGCAGCAACAGCGCCCTGTCAAATTAGTTTCAAAATATTCAACAGCGTGTTTATTAAATAGCAAAGACCTACAATTCGTACACCGTGTCAGACTATTAAGCGTTAATGACGGGCTATATCGAATCATTCATGACGTCATCATTATGGCGTCAGCCTACACGTCACTTATTTGATTATGATGTCATGCAATGGATTGATAAACTGGAAAGGGGAATTGTCACAACTTAGCGGACTATTAAGCGTTTATGACTGACTAAATCGCGGTATTCATCACGTAACTTAATTATGACGTCAGCCTACATGCGACGTAGTTGATTACGACGTTATATGATGGTCGATAAACTTGATTCCTCTGTTGGTTTTATATATATTCCCCAACCCCCATCTTGCCCATTGAATATCCACTTGTTGACTGTCGGCAGAGAAATCTATTGTTAAGCATTCATAAAAGTTACCCCTGACTACTAGTTTACCATCTTAGGACTTGGAATGTTCACTTCCCAGATAACGCAGCCTACTAGGCCGATACTGGGTCAATAATGTGCCGATCAGCCGGGTATCGGCCCATCATCGGCCCGGTAAGCTGCGTTATCAGGGTTTTGGATAAAATCTCTAAATTTGGCACAGGTGTCCTTTGATAGGTACTAATCATATCCCGATATAGGACATACATTTTGGGACTGTTTAACACCCCACCCCACCCTAATGGCCGCAACTGATATAGGTAAAAACACAATATAGGCATATCTCACCCAATAATATGCCGATTTCGGTGAGTTTGGGATGTATCTTGATAGTCTGTGTTATGTCCGATCGATTGGTGATGTTTTTGTCAGCATCCAAGGTCAAGATCATGAGATGAATATAAAAGTCAGCAGTTTTTGGCCTAACTTGCTATAATTTGCGGAAATAGCTGACTATGGAGCTATTTATTTTGGATAGATTTATTACGCGGCAGCTCAGATCACGCTATACTAAAATAAATGTCACCTCGTGTCTCCTTGATGTCACGCTCAAGACCAGAAGGCGAAGGTCATGAGCTCTATGTGGCACTGGATCCGTGTATTGTTAATAAGGTTCAAACTAGTCATATCGGCATTCAATGGCGCGCACCAACTCTGTGTTTATTCACAGCAATGCAGGTAGTCTCCAGTTTTGTCACATTGTAAAAAGTTATTGGATTTTCTGATTTTCCGGATTTTATTGAATTTTCTGATTTTCCCCGATTTTCCTGGACCACACCCAAAGCGGTAGAATCACAGTATAGGGCAACACCCTTTCATGTGCTGAAATTTGAGCCATATCCGCGATATGCACAGATACAGAATTAAAGCCGATCCGGATCCGAGTTCTCATATCCGGGTCAAGACCAACACCGCAAGTTCCTACACTGTGTTAAAATTTGAGACAAATCGGATTAGTAGTTTTTGAGATACAGCTCCCGACACACAGACCAACAGCTAGACACACACATGCGCGCACACCCGCACATACGCACACACGCACGTACACACGCGCACAATCACGCATATACACAGGCAGGCAGGCAGGCAGACAGACATAATTGGAGGCTGGCAAAGTCAAACATTATATAGCTAGAACAATTGCATCAGCCGTGGATCAACAGTAGATAAGACAATTACGTGTTGGCGTTCGAGGAGGCCAAGGGTGACCATATCGTCATTCTCCATATTTGCATCTGCCTGTGCACACGATGCCATTCTTGTAGCGGGAGAACCTTCCTGTACACCTTGTAATGACATCACAACTGACGAATCCTTCCAGGGCTTTCACTGCAATAGGGAGGCGAGTCCGGAGATGAATTCAACCGGACTCAGACTGATCGCACCGCAGGAACCTAAGCTCGCAAAGACTGGTTCCACCACGAAAGCTTATCCACACAAGTATCCAGCTTGACAGCTTGGTCGTTTCAGAAGAGTCTCTAGATATGCCCCTCAGTCTGACAAGTACTCGAATGTGTGAGTTGGCTACGGGAACATATGTGAGTGTGCTTGGTTAACATTCGATAGGGGGTAGAAGCAGCAGTACACATGGTATTGTGAGCCGACGATACTCCAAGTAATATTAGATTCCTCAGAATACATTGTAAGTTGCGTTCCATCAATGGAGGAATCCAGTTTTAGCCATGCCCCGCCCCTCTCTAGCTAAGCTCCAAGCATGGTTGGGGTGATGGGATCAATCGATCCATGCACTCGCTGAAACTTAATTTTCAGAAAAATATACAGGTAAGTGGTTGAATATTTTGAAACTAATTTGACTGGGTGATGTTGCTGCCTATGGCAGCACCAGTTCCCAGTCAAATTAGTTTCAAAATATTCAATAGAATCTTTGTTAAGTAGTAAAGGCATACAATTCTAACAACTTGTTAGACCATTAAGCGTTTGTGACGGGCTATATTGCGGCATTCGTGACGTAATTGATTATGAGGTCAGCCTATCTGTGACATAATTAATTATGACGTCATATGATTAACTGAGAACGTGTATTCCATAATTGGCGTAACGTGGTTGTCAGCTCTGGTCTAGTGTTCCACTTTTCTGATGATTTCTTCCCCATTTTGGAAAATAATGATTTGTTATTAGACCCTGCCAAGGCATGGAATCCCAGAGAAGCATCCCCCTTGGTGAGAGACATGGTGTTGCAGTTATTGTGGGTAGAAATATCTCTGAACTTCTTGCCATTCCAAAAGACACCCACAAGTTTCCTGCACCAATCTCAGCGAAGAAAAGGTTTCCTGCTTGCAATGATTAGTATGCCCTGGTAACCTTGTGATACTGTAATTTTACCTAATCTGGTATCGATTTCTACATTCGAATCACACTGGCGCTACTGCACAGTGCAGGATTCCTAAGGACATTCTCATCCCAAGTTGTAATACTGACTTACTCTCGTAGGAGATAGGCTAGGTGCGCAATCCGGATAGATACTGGAACAGTTCCATTTTATTGGTTTCATTGGACAGTTAGCTATTCCGCTTCTTTGGAACATTCCCATTCGTATCACTTCGCAATTGCTGTCGGATTCCTGCTGCCATTGTGTCTCTGCCCCTCAGTTTCAGGCTGTCCGACGGATGATCACAGATGACATCAACATGTTTAGTCGTGGCTATGTGCGTCTCATTGAAGGAAATCGCCTTCTCAGCATAATCATGGAATAGTGTGTGCTTCTCTCAAGTCTCGGTAAGTGCGCCATACCGGTACCGTCAATCAGTTTCATGCCTGTCTTATTAATGTTGGATGGTGAGTATGGTTCTAAGCCTGGCAGCAGTTCTGACGTTTGACCAATTTTCATATTGCTGTATTTTAATAAGGACTCTAGTATTCTCGACTTCAAACAAGTTGTCAGCATGACCTTACCTGACTTTCAGCACGATGCAATGCTGTCCCAATGGTTACATCTCTTCTTTAATTTTATCCGGTTTTATGTTTTTTGTGTGTTGATATCTGGTGTCGCGTCGGCAAGAGAGGTTCCAGTCCATATGCGAAGGATGGATCGTCCCGACGGATGTGCTGGTTAGCTCTCTGGGTTTCCCGTTTGTTGGAGGTGGGAGTCGGATGCTCTGATGAGCGCAAACGCCGATCACGTGGATTGGCGGAATGATCACGTTCCAGTGAGGTCATGCAGACATTCCTGCACGCATCGTGGTTCCACGCTACCATGATGTTACTGATTTAGCAGAGTCATAGTTCGGCACAATCAGTGATGCTGCCAAAGTCTGTTTTGGTCGGATTAAGCCGACGTTTGACTGGCTGGTTTAGTGATAATTGACAAGTCCTGGCTGATAAATATATTGTCCACGCTTACTTATCTTATGATACCTAATGAAACAATAGAGACCGAAGGTCACCAAGGATTCCGACAGCTTAATATAAGCTATAAATCATATATAAATAAGTCCTCCCAGTTAGGAAGACGTTTGCCGAAGCGAGAGGATATGCCTCGCGCGGGCCTCCATCTATATTTGTCCATCCAACCATAGTTGGGCAAAACAAAATGTGTATTACTTGCTTCATTCGACCACAGATATTAGTGCCACAGAGGCCTGCCACCCTAGTCTACAGCTTTTAAAACAGGATTCATCTGCTTGGCCAAAAATTGCTCTGGCCTCCCGTAGGACTCGACTGGTGAGCAGGTTCAACAAGAAGACTGCGCATTACAAGGTTACCTGGCCGACTGGTACTGGAGCCGAAGAGCGACTCCCAACCGAGTGTCTGACGTAACCACAAATAAAACAAGACATGGACAAGACAATACAAAAGTGTTTAGAAACACCGCAAACTAGTTATGGGCTGGCCAAAGAAACTCCTGACAGACCATGGGAGACTTGCTTAGAAAGCGTGCAGGGCTAACTCAACCCTTCAGAATTGGTCTGCCTGGCATGTCTTTTGCCGTGAGCCGAAGTGTCAGAATCAAGCCATATAGACCTGATTCATGAGAGTTAATGGTTAGACCTGAACTTAGGTTTAAATACAAGTGGCCCAAGGTTCACTGATAAGGCCTATAATTAATAATTAGTTAGTTTGCAGTAAATTCCTACTTTGGCGGAAAGTTATTATCCTAGAGGTATCATGACACACAAAGGGAAGTGTGATGCATATTTATTACAACTGGGTCCACCAAAAAACCTCAGCGATTTCAGCAATGGTGCGGCCGAACCGAAGGAGGGACTTAGTAAATATAAAACAATATAATTCGCCGAAGATGGGCCGGCGTTAGTCAGAAAATGAGACGATTGCTGGTGGCTTTTTGGTTCTTTTGTGGCCCCTTTTTGGACTTTTTAGCAGGTATTTATCCACTAGACGTTTGTGGCACCTGAAGCTGGCTTTACAAAAACACCCACTTACAGCAATCGGCTTGGCCTGTTGACAGTTCTAGCGCAAATAGCTGATCTACTACCTATGTTGGATTACACCGAACTTGTGTCATTGTTAGGCACAAGAAGGGTTTTCTAGTATGGCGAGTTGATATTGAAAATTCTTAATGGGAGTGCACTATTCGTGATGTATTATTTTAAACGGCGGATGCAAGTGCAATATATAACATATAATGATTGGTGGCAAAGATATAATTATATATAAGTTCTAAAAAGAAGAACGGCACAGGCTGTGTAAAATGAAACAATAGTTACTTAGTAATCGGTCGTAATTGGCCGTAATTGGCTGTAAAAATACTCCTAATAGTTGTCGGCGTGACTTAATAATTATACAAGGGTAAGACAAAAAGGACTTTCAAGTTGGCCTAGTAGTCATCGGCGCATGAAAGTGAAAATATGCCGAGTTACAAATGGCACGGAAAATATTTACAGTGGAAAAAGACAATAAGGTATTACGGTTGTAGAGAAGAACAACGTATGAAGTGATCTAAATCTGTTGAACGATGCAGGTTGATGACGTTGGACGTAGTATGAGAGTTCGGTGAAGAAATACGAAAGCTTCGCGAAAAAGTTGAAGTTCGGCAGAATTTCGAAATGTGTAGCAAGCTGAGAAGCTGTACGGCAAGCGATGTTCAGAACAGTGAAGAGAGGTGCAACAGTGGACCTATTAACGAGTTTAGCCTAGAAGAATCATCCCGATTGTATACGTAATCCGTAATCCGAGGCATGCAGGAATTTGGCTTATCCGGAAGCAAATTGAAACAGTCTTTTTCGGCCTAAATGCGTTAGCCGGAAGCGAGGTAGCACAGCTTTACAGCGCTACTATAATATGAGTTGTTATACCTCTTTTGGTTGTGGTATGGATAAGAGATGGCGAGATATAATCGTGGCTAAAAGACGGCTCGCGAATCAGTTCACAACACAAGTTTGAGTACGAGTCCCGAAATGAGATGTAATTTTGCACACGCGCCGTCCAGAGGATTCTGGTGCGCTTTTCGGCCTACCTACAGTACTGGCTCCGCTGATTTATACAACTCGGTGGTTAGCCCAAGTTCAGGCGAATTAATATTTGGAATGGCAACGAGTGTCTTCGAACGGCACAAGGAGTTGGTAGAACTACGTTGTAGAGAATGCTTATAGGCTTGCAACGTGTGCCGGGTAGTCTTTTAAATCCGTACTGAACGATCACTTTATCTCGACTGATTTTTATGTTGTTGGTTTGTTTTATTGCTCGCTTGTATTTGAGCCATGACTCTATCTATGAGGCGCTTCCCCGAAGAGTTGCGTGGACGACGGGCCGAGGTGGGCCTTTATAATTTTGGGTGACCAATGAGAACGCTCTAATAGCACGTTGCAGCCAATCCAACGCGAGTTGTAACAATCAGGCAAAACCAGCGACCACGTGCCTATGAAGGCAAAAGTACTACGGAGTTAACCGCAGTGCTGGCAGTAGTACATGTGCCTATTTTTATATTAAACGATATCTCCGCTATTTCCCATCCGATTTCATTCCGGATTTGGATTCAAGAGAATATTTTGTTTTAAATTCGTCCAATGAGGGACTGGAAATAGACCCGTATTAGCGATTTGGCAAACACCGGAAACATATACAGTAAGTCATGAGCCAATTGAGAGAGCCCATGGACACTAGTTCCCTTCATTTAACTCTGTGGTTGGGTCCTATTGAATCGTTTTGGCGATCGGGGAGTTGGTCTAGTATGATGTCTGCAATCTGTCCATGGTCCAAGTGCTCAGCCGCTTCATTGGGGGTATATGCATGGAAAAGCAGGTCCGTGAAGGATTCCAGTTTATCCATCAATCATATGGCGTCATACCTGGCGTCCAGGCTGACGTCATAATCAACTACTACATCATGAATGATGTAGATAAGTTCGTCACGATCGCGTAATTGATGAGACTGAGCGTTGGTGTACGAATTGTATGTCTTCACTATTTAATGAACATAGGCAGCAGCTGCACCCAGTCAAATTGGTTTCAAAATATTCAAGAGCTTACCTTTATAGTTTTCTGGGAATTGATAGGCAGGGAGTTCAGGGATCGATCGATCCACGGGCGAAACGTGGACGGGGATTTTAGCTAAAGAGGGACGAGACATAGCTGAAGATTGACGGGATTAAGGCGAAAGATGGATTCCTCCGTTGCGGACGTGATATGAGCTGTATAAGCTGTACATGAAGGTTCAAGACGACATTTGTGTTGTACACTGCTATGTTAAAAAGGACACTTAATATTGTTTTCGATCATTGCGTGTTGTGTGACCTTAATAAATTTGTGGTTGATCACAAAATATCCGCCATTATTTGCTGGTGTTGGTAGACGTCGACACAGTGACGACAATCCTAGATGATTGGTTTGAAGGTTCTTCCCAATATACCGGTCGCGCGCATTTAGAGACCATTTTCTTAACCCTTTAACCCTAGAAATTGTTGATAAAAATTTTAATTTTCTCATAGAAAATGTTCATTTGTAGACCATGAGAAGCCTACTTTTGAAGATTTACCATTGGAATAACTGGCTCGGTCATCGAGCCATTCATTCCAATGGTAGATTTTTAAAAATAGTCTTCTCTTGGTCTGCAAATGGACATTTCTCAAGACCCCTGTTGAAACCGTTTTTGGCTGATATGAGGTGTTAAAGGGTTAATCTTCTGGGCATAACCTTGGCAGCATGGAGACAAAGGAGGCAGTTATTTTAGCATAACATGATCTGATATGACATGCAATACCACAAGTTTATCAAGCGAATCATTCCAGTGGTAAATTTTTGAAAATAGTCTGCTCTTCGTCTACAAATGGGAATTCCCCAAGCCCACTGCCGAGTCACGTTTTGGCCCGCGTCGCCATGAACCGGTTAAATAGATTTGGGTAGCCTACGGACCTGGTGAAAAAACCCCTCTGGTGGAAAGAGCGTTTAATTGACATCTATCTATTATCAAAATTATAAATTGTATATACAAATGTATTTCTTTGTAGTAATCCTGCACACACCCTGATATTAAATGCATCATCATCATCATCATCATCATCATCATCATCATCATCATCATCAAGCTCCACCTACACTTCGCCTGTGATGGGATCGATCGATCAGTGAACTCCCTATGGCAGCAACAACGCTCTGTTAAATTAGTTTTAAAATATTAAACAGCATGTTTATTAAATAGTAAGGACACGCAATTTGTGCAACCTTACGAACTATTAAGTGTTTAAGACGGACTAATCAAGTCATTCATGACGTAATTGATTATGAAGTCAGCTTACACGTCACGTAGTTGATTATGACGTCATATGTTAGACTGAGAAACAGGATTCGTGTATTTGACTGGGAGCTCTTGATGCCAAACAGTAACAACTTCTAAGCAAATAGAGGGATTCATTTCTAGCAATGCCCCGCCGATTTCTACCTAAGCCCCGCCCAAGTTTTGCGTGATGGAATCGATTTATATACCTTGAACCCTGAATTCTCAGAATCCTATTTTTAAGGTAGCTAGCTATACATGGAAGCTGTTGAATATTTTAAAACCAATTTGACTGGGTTCTGTTGCTGCTTATGGCTCACAGAGCACAGTTCGAAATAGTTTCAAAATATTCAACAAAATATTTATTAACCCTTTAATGACCAAATTTATTCAAAAAATGTAAATATTTACTTATTGAATGTCCATGTGCAGGCCAAGAGAATACTATTTTAAAAAATTTACCGCTGGAATGACTGGCTCGAATATAGGCTTGCACGATTGTCCGATATTATCGAAAATCGCGATTTTTTTTTCAGCCACGATTTTTTACGATGTGATTTTGAAAAAATCTAAATATCGCCAAAATTTTACTGTATTCGGTCTATTTGTAGCATAGGTGTCTATTACGGCAAGCTGTTCAATTTATTTCCAAACCAACATCTCAGAGGAAGGGGTGGGATTATACTAGGAATAGGTTAAAAAAGTTGAAGTTCCTTCTCTAAAATTGCTTTAAAAGATGGACACTAATACGAAAATTCAACGCAATTTACCGGTATAATTTCTTGCGCCTTACTGTGTACCTCAAAACCATGATCGCGGGAGTGAAATTATCACCTGGGAAGGTAAAATATTGCATGTTTTGTAATAAGCATGGTTTATAAAATCAAAATTAATCCAAAATTTGACATTAGATGGCGTCGCGGGAATATATAAATCACGTGATATTGCTTACTCTCCTGTTTTTGGAGGCGAGGTGGTGCGTTCACAAATGTGATAGCTAAATGAGATGGTATACATGCAAGCAAGGTGAACTATCTGAAATGTTTCTGAAGGCTAACTATTATTATTAACCGGGTACTCGGTAAATGTGGAGCAGATCTAAACATTAGATATCTATGGATCTAAAGCGCATTCCTAATATCACGTGATTTGTATATTTTCACAAAGACGACATGAAATGCCAAATTTTAGGATTAATTTTCATGTAATAAACGATGATTTTAACAGAGTACGCCATATTTAGGTTTCCAATTTAATTATTTCACTCCCGCAATGATGAATATTTTTACATTAAGCCACGGTGTAAGGCGGCAAGAAATTATTAATTGTGTCCTATTTTCGTGTTATTAATGATCGGGCCTTTAAGTTTAAGCATCTTGGCGACTGAATTTCAAGTTTTTGTTGAAATTTACCAATTAGAAGTCAAGCGGATAAAACTGATATGAAAACTCAGAGCGAAACCGATATGTCTACATAAGCCAAACCGTGCAGTCCAACTCAACCAAAGACCAATTCATCCCCACCCCACCCCCTGTGAATTCATATACCTTAAAATAGGCTATACGATATATCGAAATATCGCGAATTTTTCACCCCGATATATCGCGATACCTCGTAGGACAATATCGTGCAAGCCTACTCGAATATCGAGTCAGTCATTTCAGTGGTAAAATTTCAAAAATAGTATTCTCTTGGCCAGCAATTGGACTTCTCCAAGACCACTACAGAGGCCGGTATTTGCCGGCTTCGTCGTGAAAGGGTTAAATAGTAAAAAAAACCCATACAATTCGTGCACACGACGGACTTTTTAATGTTCCTGACGGAGCTGGATACGTCATTACATCGAAACTGAGATTTTGTGACTAGAAAGGGTTAACCGTACAATAAATACCATGGCCACCCACCCACCCATCTACCCCACCACACCCACTCAGACTAACCATACAGAGCGGTACCTCGCGCGCTGTCTAAACATATTTTCACAATATTATTACATAGATTTATGTGAAAAATGTGCTGAAAATATTCCAATACAACATGCAATGCGACAATAATGTCTTTCCCACGAATGTCATTCGGTTAATTATGAAAAAATTGCGATAATAATCAACGTAATGACAATGATAAAAAAAATGCATTGTCCAATTGCCTGTGGGTGCGGTTTGGTGGTATAATATAGCGATTGTCGCATACATGGGTCACAAGTTATTCGCGGCTTTCCTTCAATAATCCGCTGATTCCGTGCACGGCCAATATGGCTGATTAACCGCGAGTTTATCACACCACACCGGCAATCAGTGAAATGTAAAACTTGTCAGAAACATCAATATATAATTCATAACTCAGATCAATTGTGGAATCCATTTCTAGCTATGCCCCGCCTATTTTCTAGCTAAGATCCGCCCACGTTTTTGCGCGTGTTGTGATCGATTTTTTTATAAGCCTACTTTGAACCGTGAATTCCCAGAATACCAATTTCAACGTAACATGTGAGTTGTTGAATATTTTGAAACTAATTTGACTGGGTGCTGTTATTGCCTATAGCAGTAACACCGCCCAGTCAAATTGATTAAATAATTCAACAGAATGTTATAAAACAGTAAATCCATCAAAGACATTCAATTCGTACGCTTGGCGGACTCTTACATGCCATGACGGACCTAGATACGTCGTGCCGCTTATGGATTTTGATTGTGACGTCAACCTACATGTGACGTAATTGAGAATGATGCCATAAACGTGAGCAACAGATATAATCACTCCATTGCATACACTCATAGTTGAAAGTTTTACTGCTGCAAGTAGTTCTAGTCTAAATATCGAAGTGTTGCTTTGTATGTGGAAGGCAGAAGAGGGATGGGGTGGGGTGTGTGTGCTGTGTGCTGTGTGCTGTGCGCTGTGCGCTGTGTGCTGTGTGCTGTGTGCTGTGTGCTGTGTGCTGTATGCTGTGTGCTGTGTGGTGGTGGTGGTGGTGGTGGTGGTGGTGGTGGTGGTGGTGGTGGTGGTAAGATTAGATACCAGTGCGGTTGCTCTCTTCGAAGACAGCACAACTTATAACAATGTAGTTTTAAATAAATAATTAATATCACAGATAACTCAACGAGAAGAACAGCGATTGCAAGCCTATGTTTTGGTCGGATTTTCCGAATTCTTCCTGTGATATTATTGGAGCTAAATCGGACAAGAATTTTCCAATATATCTATAAATCCAGAAATAGATCCTATCCCGATCCGGTTTTCATGAAGTTGATAAAACGTTGGAAAGTCGGATAAGCACGCAAGTGGAAGCAGACAAATGACCCTGATCCGGATCATGGACAAGCATATATATATATATAGATCAGGGTCATTTGTCAAATAGTATATATCCGGATCATGGACAAGCTTTGGAAAGCATGTTGTTGTGCTAAAATTTTAAGCCAAATCGGATCTGTAGGTTTTGAGATACAGCTCCAGATTCGCACGCACATACACACGTACGCACGTACGCTCTCCCCCCCCCCCCCCCCACTCTCCCTCCCTCTCCCTCCCCCCTCTCTCGCTCTCTCTCTCCTTCTCGCTCTCCCTCTCTCTCTCCCTCCCCCCCACTCTCTCTCTCCCTCCCCCTCCCCCTCCCCCCCCCCTCTCTCTCTCTCTCTCTCTCTCTCTCTCTCTCTCTCGCTCTCTCGCTTTCTCTCAGACAGTATCACGCAACGCGCTTTCGGAACATCTGATTTTCATCCGAAGACGATGGGAAGCACCCCCCCCCCTCCCCTACACCACCCTCACCCCCTAAACACACTCCAACCGTACCCCACTCGACCCCTAAAAGGCACAACCAATCCCACATGCGGAATATTTGACTTAAGAAAGTGTATTAAACATGTTGTAAGTACTTAGCTGCCGCTATTACATTTTGTGTACTATTTTCTGATTGTAAAAAAAATATAGGCCACTAAAACCAGAGATAATCAAATAAGCCTACAAAGGTATAACGAAAATCTGCATGAATTAATAATGCTAACTTCCGAACCACCGTGTAATGTGGTATATCGATTAGCGGGGCTGATCGTCAGGGTGGGAAACGCGTGAAAACCACGCGTTCATTTTCGGGCAATGACAGGGCGTCCCCCGGGGTCGGCACATTAATCCAGAGCTGTTTAATTATTAATAAGCGTGATCATCACTCTGAAGCTATGGTATAAATATTGTCGATAGTCTGTCGGTTTGCGCATACGATTCCAGCCACTGATTCCAGGAGCGTTGTGTTGCGGCGACTACTACAATCAAACAGTTTGAAAGGATTGAGCCAGGAGCGACCACGAATGATCCACCGACCAGATTTTATTTGATTAAACTCAGGTGAGCATTAGCTTTAGACCGATAATCAGATTTATAATAAATCTGGCGGGTAAAATTTATACAGTACAGCTCAGAAATAACTTTAAATGTCTCTAAAACAAAAACGGAAACAGGTTAATTAGTATAAATTTGAACACTATGTCAGAAATGTTCTGTTGAATATTTTGAACATAATTGGATTGGAAGGCAAGATTTCGCTACCCTGGCAATTCAATGGAGCATTAAAGTTTCTCAGTCAAATATGACGTCATAATCAACTACGTGACTTGTAGGATTACGTCATAATCAATTACGTCATGAATGGCGTAGCTAAGTTCGTCGCGAGCGCATAATTGATGACGGACTAAGCGTTGCTGTACGAACTGTATGTCTTTACAATTTAATAAACATGCTGTTGAATATTTTGAAACTAATTTGACAGGGAGCTGCTGCTGCCATAGGCAGCAACAGCACCCAGTCAATTTAATTTCAAAATATTCAACAACTTACCCGTATAGTTTTCTGGAAATTGAGATTCAGAGAGTGCTGGGGATCAATTGCTCCCAACACTGGCGAAGCGTGCGTAGAGCTTTGTTAGAGATAGGCGGGGCATAGCTAAAATGGATTCCCTCAGTATGTTCAAAATATTCAACAGTAGGGGCCAACCTTCGAAGTTATTTCTGTGCTGTACTGTACATGACTGGCTCGTATTGGAAAGGATCTTGAAACCAAATTATTTTATTTTAGAAGTAGCAGTTAACGGTGGCGGACCCCATAAAAATATGAATGGGCTGCCTCTTGGTTGGCGTCTGGGTACGCCCTAAGACAAATTGTGATAATTTAGCTAGATACATTCAGAAGGCATCTCAAGCACTTCTGTGTGTAAAAATAGACCGAACTGTGGTATTAATCAGTTTTTATCTACTTTTGCAGGAAAACCCAAATACTTGAAGTTACTTTTTCAAGGAACATGTACGTATATAACGCCGACATATAATACACTGTTGTACCTATACCGTTGAGCTGTGGTTCCCCAACCTATGGGCTATTCAACAGCTTACCCGATAGTTATCTTGAAATTTAGATTCTGGGTTATTTCTAAGCTGTAGGGGCTTATTCTATTTTATACCGTGCGCTTGTCAACTGTTAAATACCAAAGCTATAATCCAAACTTATGTTAACCGCTAAACACTCCGCGCGCCTATTGATATTTGCTTGGTCTTAACAGCTATTGTGTCAACAAAGCCCCAAAGCGCTCAATGTACCACTTATATAGGCCTATTAATTAACCATTTAACGGTCAAGATTTGTAAAATAGAAGAAAGTGTTACTCATTGAATGCAATCAATTTGCAGGCCAAGAGCAGACAATTCTTCAAAGTTTTCCAAAAGAATTTACAAAAAAGTTTCAGTTGTCCTGTAAATGAATTTTGTGCATAATCAGTATCCATTTACAGGCCAAGAGGAGACTATTTTTGAAAATTTATTACAGGAATGACTGGCTCGGTAACCAAGCCAGTCATTTCAGTGGTAAATTAAAAAAAAAGAAGACTTCTCTTGGCCTGCAAATGGTCATTCCTCAACACCACCGAAGAGACTCTTTGGCCAGTTTTACCATTAAATGGTTAAGTTCACACACGACACAAGATGGGTTAATATCACATACTTTGCCATTACGAATGACAGATGGCATCCACATATCCTTTGTAGCATGGTCAATCAGGGCTACCCGCGAGACCAAGATATCATCTGCATAGACGGTTACATGTGTTTCTTGCTGATAGCTGCAATGCCATTTTTACAATAAAACTATATTGACTAGCTCGCGCATTAGTTGTGGGTCCATTCGTTTGCAATTATGTTTTTTAAACACGTTCACGAAACGATGTTTTGGAAAGGATCGCTTCTTCGGTTATGCTTCCTTAAGCACGACTACAGTGCTGTTCAGAAATAACATATAATTTTTCCAAAGCAAGATAAAACGTACTGTTGAATATTTTGAACATAATTGAATTGGAAGACATTTCTGCCTAAGGCAATGATGTCATCCAATGAAATTATGTTCAAAATATTCAACAGAACATTCCTTGCTAACTAACATGTTTCTGTTTTTGTTTTGGGAACATACTAACTTATTTACGAGCTGCATTTTATCACTGATGATTGCCTTGCCCGCATTTGGTGTTCCACATCTTTAGTGCTGGAAGTTCTATAGCCACAAAATGCGATCATAACTAACTATCCATAATGCTGCTTGGCATTGTTTGCCGATGAATTGGAAGATCAGCAAATGTACCAGTCTTGGGTCAAGACAGTACCTGAAACAATGCACCGCCACTAAAAACTTACACACGTGTAGTCTCTTCACGTTTTTGTGGAGTACTTTTGATAGTAACAGTGTCGAGAACATTAGGCAAAGTCAAGAGACATATTTCTTTGATTGGGTAGAATACATCAATGATACTGTAATAATCACATACCCACAAAGATTACATTATTACGCAAATGCGTTCAATCACACATTCCCGTTCAAATTGCAGAAAGTGGCCATTTTTTTTTTAAAGTGATAAAAAGGTTTAGGGTAGTGATACAGGTTTATATTTTGGTATCTTAAATGTAGGATGAACCTCTTTATTATGAACCAAAAGATATTTCGATGGGAATTTATTTTACGTTGGTGGAGATTAATACTCCACTAGTTTACAAGCCAAGACGGTGTTGAAAACAATCTTTCAGGTTGAAGAATCGATATTTACCCCAAAATTAAACAACGTGGTTAACATGAACACATATTTTCATGGGGTGAAAATTACCGTGAAATAGTGTTTGGTCAAGTTTATAGCGGGTGAGAGAAATATTTGTGATATACAGTAAATGCTCATGGCCCCTAAAAATCTACCATGAAGCAACTCAGTTTGATGAATATCTTGGCATATTGATGACGAGCCATTGTATCATTTTACAGGTGTTCCCCGATCACTACAATCAAATGGACGCAGGGGGACTACATCTTGACCTGACAGCATCATTAAGGAAATTGTATGAACTAAGTATACAGGTGATAGAATTTCCAAACCAATCACACACGTTATAAATTCTGCTTTCATGCATACACCTTACCATTGGATGCTGGTGGTCAAAGTAGCTTTTCCACGCTTCCCAAACCCATGCCGCCACGTGGAAATCCAGCAAACCTACGTCCTCTCAAGCTCCTCAACAGTCTCGAGTTAATGAAGTATTCAGAGACCACGATACTCTTCTCCTGGTAACGCATGTTACTGAGCCGGTACCAGGCCACTACCGGGCCAATGAGGTCCGGTATTGTTCTGGTACCTGCCCCGTAAGCTGCACTATGTCGTCCAGTCAAGGAGAGGTTTGGCCCTATTGGGTCTCATTAGGCCGAGACAGGATTCAAACCAGAGCGAGACCTTTGGTTTACCAGTTAACTTCGTTACGACAGGACTACGGGCGTCACATGCTATGACGGAGATTTATAGACCGAAAGTAGACAACTGCAGTGCTACCGTTGATTATGCGTACCTTATGTGCCAACTCATATTTAGCCTGAACACTATTCATGCAGAAACCACACGTTTCTTCAGCCATGTTAGCAATTGTACTTAGGTAATTATGTGGTATGAATAGCTACCTACATACAACAGTATCCGGAAGCTTCTCTCTAATTTGATCTTTAGCCTAACACAATTTGAATGGCTGTGCCAATTTTGGTCATTCAACCTTCTTGCATTCCTGAGTTATGATAAAAGATATGTATCCCGTGTACACTTAGTGACCCCGTGGCCCAGATACTTAAGTCGTTATCATTAAACCTGAACTATTTCTAGCCATAGAAAATATGATTGGATGCCTCAAATTTGGTAATTTCAACCTCAAGCATTCCAAAGTTATGGACCGAATTGTGCATTGCTGTATGCGCTTAGCAACCTGTAACATAAATATTTGACATTTTGATCTGAAACTTCCATAGCGAGCCACAATATGATTGTTTGTGCCAAATTTGGTAAAAAATAGGTATTCCGTTATACAATCAGCGACACTGTGACCTAGATATTTGACCTTTTCACCTGAACCTTCAGCGATCTCTACCCACCCCTCCCCCACCCGCCCCTCCCCGCTCTTCCCCCATTTGGTCTGGCTTTGCCACACCACACTTTTGGAGGCCTACCTACGCTTAAGCCAACAATGATAATTCTTTCCAACGTAGTTACCTTTTCATGACTCATCGCTGCGCTATAACTACAATCAGGCGGTGTAATAATTATAATGTTGATTAGTAGTCAAATTGATATAAAATTATTTCATACTATCGCACTCAAATCCTTCCTGGAATCCAGGATATAAAACCAATGTTAACCACGTTTTCCCTGATGATATGATCAGAACAATTCACTTAAAATAAAATGAAATATTCTGATGAATATTCTGACACTAATTTGCCACCGTACCAAATTAGTTTCAACATATTCAACACACTAGGCCTACCGTCGACTTTCAATTGGGATGGTATCCTGGTACGGCAGTGTTGAGATAGTTAAACGTACAATACGTTAGAAGGCAGAATTATGATCGATGAATGCTTGATGATAATATATTTCATCCATGTGCTAATTGTATCCACCCTTGCATGCCGTCACGAACACATACTTGCTGCCTGACAGACGACATCACCGCCCGTCCGAATCAGCGTAAATTACACCCAGGGGAAATAGCGCTGAGTGGTTTTGCTAGGCAGATTGGCCCGAAAGCCCTGAAGGCTTGGACAGCGTGTATGACAGCATATATTCTGGAAATAAATATTGCCAGTAAAATACAGAGATTAATACATATTTACTGAATGTCGTTATTTTCGCTCTAACTAAATCATATTGTCCTCGTTGTCGATGGCGGCGATAGTGATGTCGACGTCGTTGTCATCATTATCACTACCCTCTATCATTATCATCGTTGTCGGCGTCACGGCCACCGCTATCTCAACCGTCTCCTCCACCTTCACCTGTACCACCACCAGCACCGACCTCCTCCTTCTCCTCTTCCTCCTCCTCCTCCTCCCCCAACACCAGCAGCAGAAGCAGCAGCAGCAGCAGCAGCAGCAGCAGCAGCAGCAGCACCACCACCACCACCACCACCACCACCACCACCACCAACACCACCACCACCCTCCTCCTCGTCCTCCTCCTCCTCCTCGTCCTCCTTCTCCTCTACAGCATCACTGCCACCGCCACCTCGACCTGTACATAAGCAGCAGCAGCAGCAGCAGCAGCAGCAGCAGCAGCAGCAGCAGCAGCAACAACAGCAACAGCGACAGCAGCATCGTCGGTAGCAGAAACAACAAGAGCTGCAGCAACATATCAACAGCAGCTACAGTCGCTCCACCAAGGCACCAACACCTTCTCCTCAGCCTCCTGCTTCACCACATCCACCACCGCCGCCACCAACACTGCTTCTGCCGCCGCTGCCGTCACCACCACCACCACCACCACCACCACCACCACCACCACCACCACCATCATCATCATCATCTATTATTATTATCATTATCATTATCATTATCATTATCATCATCAGCATCATTATCTGTCATTATTTTCATCATTATCATAATAAACAGCAGAGGCAGCATTGATATTCATGATTTCCGTTTCGCTTTTTATTTGGCACGAGTGGAATGACCCTTATTAACTAAAGCGGGTTGTTTACTGGCGCCAAGTGATTAGCTGCGGAACTACATCATATTCCAGCATGCAACCGCAGAGGTCTATCATAACAGACGCTCGCAGATGACCACATCGAGTAAGGTGAGTTTAGCATTTGACTATCTCAATATTGCCTTTATTATAATCACAAATGGTTGAAAGATGATAACGCTTTAGGGCGACGGTGACCGAGTATGTCATTGCTCACGTCTGCCTGTCTGTCGGTCGGTCGGTATGCCTGCCTGCCTGCCTGCCTGCCATTTGCCTGCCTGCCTGCCTGCCTGCCTGCCTTCATGCCTGCCTGCCTGCCTGCCTGCCTGCCTGCCTGCCTGTCTGCCTGCCTGTCTGTCTGCCTGTCTGTCTGTCTGTCTGTCTGTCTGTCTGTCTGTCTGTCTGTCTGTCTGTCTGTCTGTCTGTCTGTCTGTCTGTCTGTCTGTCTGTCTGTCTGTCTGTCTGTCTGTCTGTCTGTCTGTCTGTCTGTCTGTCTGTCTGTCTGTCTGTCTGTCTGTCTGTCTGTCTGTCTGTCTGTCTGTCTGTCTGTCTGTCTGTCTGTCTGTCTGTCTGTCTGTCTGTCTGTCTGTCTGTCTGTCTGTCTGTCTGTCTGTCTGTCTGTCTGTCTGTCTGTCTGTCTGTCTGTCTGTCTGTCTGTCTGTCTGTCTGTCTGTCTGTCTGTCTGTCTGTCTGTCTGTCTGTCTGTCTGTCCGAGGCACATCTCCTGGATGCACGTAATCACCAAATTTGGCAGATGCATTCGTATCATGACTGATTAGAAAAAATCTTAGTCTCAAGTTAAAAGGTGAATAACTCTGCGGCCGCATTCACGAATGAAACTTAAACACGAAAAAATGCGTAAATAAGGTGTAAGTCCGAAAAGCCCCGCCTATGTTTGCAACTACTTTAGATGAATATTTAGCCTCCTATTCTTGAATACGACCTAGTCTCGGTCTTCTAAATAGGTGCAAGCAGTTAGGCTAATGTCCTCCTTTCATATAAGCGGACAATGACAATATGCACATGGGTTCATTAATTAGGTCAGCAGCGGTCAAAAGGTCACGTATTTCTGGTACCGCTGAAAATCTGAACACGATTAAAAGAATAATTAATTTTTAGAACGAAATAATCTAACTGCCTTTATTAGAAAGAGAAGACATCCACAAAGCTGTTAGAATAAGTAGTACCTTTACACCAGGAAAAAAATGAATGAAAATGGGTAGTTTTTTCAAAGTGACTATTTTCCTGGCATTTCCAGCAGTGCTGTGGTGTTAAACAGTGGTCTCAGCTTCTGGACTATATTGAAAGAGGATTAGTGTTTGAGGCCAAAGGGTAAAATATTTACGTCACTGTGTCAATAAGTGTAAAATGGAACGCGCATTTTTGGCAATAACTCTTGAATACAAGAAGCCAAAATCTCTAGATTTGGCACATCCATTCATAATGTAACTGACTAGAAGAGCCTTGAGTTTCAGGATAAAGAGTTCAATATCTAGGTCACTTGTGACGGGTCATTAAGCGCATAATGGAATATGTATTTTAAGCTATAGCTCTGGAACATATGAATGTGTAGAAACATCAGATTTCACATATTCATATATATCGTGGCCGGCTATATGTAATACCATATCAAAGGGTCAAATATGTAGGTCACAGGTCACTAAGTGTATTGCCGAAACAGAGCAAGACACTATACGTGCTTTTTACTTCATTCATTACCCTCGGCATGTAAAGGGGAGAGGATACTACGATCTGGTCTGTCTGTCTGTCTGTCTGCCCATGTACGCGTGCGTCCGTGTGTGAGTGCGTGGGCGCGCGAGTGTGTGCATGTATGCGTGCGTGCGTCTGTCCGACCAGAGCTGTATTAAAAAAATACTGATCTAATTTGGCTCAAATTGTAACATAACGGGATGGGTTTCCACTTCCCAGTGTAAAGGGGATGGCTCGACTTTGGCCGTGATCCGGATAAAAAGAACCCAGATCCGGATCAGATCAAACTGCTTGTCCGATTCGGCTTAAATTTTAACACTATGATTCCAGAACTGTTGACGTGATAAAAATTTGAAAACGTCTTCCAAGGTGCCAAAAAACGAGAAGGCGAAGGTCTGCAGTTTCTGATAGCTCAGTTGTTGTTCGTGTTCTCTTCTACGTCCTCTATAGACGATACATAGCTTGACATGCTTGGGCGAGTACTTGATCAGTCTACTGGGGTGGATCGGGTGGGGTGGCGTGGGGTGGGGCGGTGCTGTAAGCGTACTCTAACCTCTCTATATTCCAAAGCATAGAAAGAAGATCGTCTTTTTACAAAATACTACTTCAATGGTTGAGAGGTATACGTTTGATAATGACAGCAATTCACCTTTCCAGAGTATCTATCCGCCATCTGACCTCGTATGACGTCAGAATCAGCTCAGCGCGTGTATGATGACGTCACAATCATTACGTCACAAATGGTTCCATATAGACCGTCAGCAAATCTCAAATGGTCCGACACGTTGTATGAATTGTATGTCTTTGTAATTCTTTACTATTTAATAAACACGCTATTGAATATTTTGGAACTAATTTGATTGGGCGCTAGGCAGCAACAGCACCCAGTCAAATTCGTTTCAAAATATTCAACAGCTTACCTGTGCAGTTTTTTGGAAATTGATGGTCAGGGTGTTCAGAGATCGATCGATCCGAACACGAGCGATGCGTGGGTGGACCTTAGCTAGAGATGGGCGAGGCATAGCCTAAACCGGAAAGATCCGTTGGGAGATTTCTATTCATCATGTATACAATCATCAAGCGAATAACCCCGCCACAGCTACTCCACTAACTATGGCACATATCAGAAATGGCTTAGAACGTTTCCAGAATGAAATAAAACATATTGTAGGATATTCGAACATAGGCTCCCTAATGGAGGAATCTAGTTTATACATCAATCATATGACGTCATAATCAACTACGTGACGTGAAGGATGACGTTGTAATCAATTACGCCATGAATGACGTAGATAAGATCGTCACGAACGCGTAATTGATGACGGACTAAGCGTTGTTGTACCGTACGAACGTTACTATTTAATAAATAGTAATTTACTATTTAATAAATATGCTGTTGAATATTTGAAACTAATTTGACTGAGCGCTGTTGCTGCTACGGGCAGCAATGCTGCCACGGGCAGCAATGTTGTCACGAGCAGAAACAGCACCCAGACAAATTAATTTCAAAATATTCAACAGCTTACCTGTATAGTTGACTGGAAATTGAGAGTTCAGGGATCGATCGATCCCAACACGGACAAAGCGTGGGTGGAGCTTAGATGAGCGGGGCATAGCTAAAACTGGATTCTTCCATTGAATTGGAGGAAACTACTGCTCAAGGCAGCAATGTTGTCCAATCCATAGGACTTTTCCGGTTTTAGCTATGCCCCGCCCATCTCTAGCTAAGCTCCACCTACACCTAGCTCGTGTTGGGATCGATCGATCTCTGAACACCCTGACTATCATTTCCAAAAAACTACACAGGTAAGCTGTTGAATATTTTGAAACTAATTTGACTGGGTGCTGTTGCTGCGCACGCCCATCTTTAGCTAAGCTCCACGCACACTTCGCTTGTGTTGCGATCGATCCCTGAACTCCACACTGGGTGCTGTTGCTGCCATCCAGTCAAATTAGTTTCAAAATGTTCAACAGCATGTTTATTAAATAATAAAGACATACAATTCATACAACAACGCTTAGTCCGTCATCAAGCACGCGCTCGAGACGAACTAAGCTATGCTATTCATGACGTAATTGATTATGACGTCATCCTACACGTCACTTAGTTGATTATGCCGTCATATGGTTGATGGGTAAACTGGAATCCTCTATTGAGCCAATGTAAGCAGGTAAATATTTTGAAACTAAGTTGAAAGGAGCATGTTGCTTATAGCAAAGGTGGATCCAGCTCTATTAAGGCGTGTGCGCGTACGCGCGTGCGTGCGCGCGTGCGTGCGCGCGTGCGTGTATAAGGGCGTGCGGGCATGCGTACATGCATATGCGTCAGTGAGTGAGTGAGTGAGTGAGTGAGTGAGTGAGTGAGTGAGTGAGTGAGTGAGTGAGTGAGTGAGTGAGTGAGTGAGTGAGTGAGCGGGGGAGGGAGGGAGCGAGCGAGTGAGTGAGTGAGTGAGTGAGTGAGTGAGTGAGTGAGTGAGTGAGTGAGTGAGTGAGTGAGTGAGTGAGTGAGTGAGTGAGTGAGTGAGTGAGTGAGTGAGTGAGTGAGTGAGTGAGTGAGTGAGTGAGTGAGTGAGTGAGTGAGTGAGTGAGTGAGTGAGTGAGTGAGTGAGTGAGTGAGTGAGTGAGTGAGTGAGTGAGTGAGTGAGTGAGTGAGTGAGTGAGTGAGTGAGTGAGTGAGTGCGTGCGTGCGTGCTTGAGTGCGTGTTTGCGTGCGTGCGTGCATGCGGGCGTGCGGGATTGTGCGTGAGTGAGTGAGTGAGCGAGTGGGCGAGTGAGTGAGTGCGTGAGTGCGTGAGTGCGTGCGTGCGTGCGTGCGTGCGTGCGTGCGTGCGTGCCAATTCAACAAATGCACATCGAAGCAGCTGGGTAACCGAAGGGGTGGGATGGGGACGGGGACTGGGGTGTTCTTCACAAAAATTCTGAAAATTGGCTGCTCTGAGAAATAATCTCCTGCGTTCTGAATGGTAAAAAGTTTTTGCTTCCAAATAACAGATGTTTTTTTTAAATTTTAACAGTTGCAACAATTTGTGGAGAGAACAAATTTCTACTTGCATATTTTAAATGCATGACATTTTGAAGGGGGTTGTTGTGACCCCCTTGGAGACCCACTCCCTGGACCCCTTCGGCCAGTTAAATTAGTTTCAAAATATTCAACATAATATTTATTGATTAGAAAATTAGATCCTGGTTTCGACGTTTCGTGTTCACAGGCTTAATTATGATGTAAAACTACGAAAGCCCAGAAGGCGCATTCGAAATTCAAAATTCAGAATTCAATACTCGACATCGAAATTCGAAACTCGATTTCGAAATTCAAAACTTGACTTCGAAGTTCAAATCTTAAATCAGCCAATCAGCTTTTATGTGTGAACATTCTGAAATGGTCATGACCGAGGAAAATAATACTTCTCACGTTGTGAATGCCAGGAAACAGAACGCGCCTGAGTAAGGTTACTTCTATTGCTGATGTGCGTATGGGCCGCAATGAGAATCATGATAAATGGATTAATGATCAACATATTCTCGAACCTGATCGGCTGCACATGCGTACTAATCTACCAATCACTATCAGACTTAAAAAACTGAGAATGTTGTCTTCCTTACGTGATCGCTGCTTTACAATATCTACTTTTCAATCGGTTTTGACAATATAATGGTAAACTCAGTAATAATTACGCACTGAAAAATTTACAGTTGATGCTAAAAGGGAACCATATAGCTGCAATTTTACAAGTAAAAGCAAACAGCAAACACACGATATCGTCTAAAATTAACTATGGTGGACATGGCTTTTAGTGCGTGACGGTAAATGGAAAGGAGGCAAGACTGAAATCTGGGGCCTTTTGCGACAACCTATGTTGCTATGCGCTTGTATGACTATATGTGCGTATGTATGCTGCACATGTTTTGAAATGCTACCACGATACATCCATGACTACCTCACCGATATCCACAATTACCCTACGCATACCTATCCAGGGAAACCACACACACCTATTTCTATCAGTAATAACCACCCCCTATATCTACACCAATTAACACTCTAGCTATACACGCACCGCCACTTTACCATACATCTGCTGCCTCGGTAGCCTGAGTGTAATAATCGTGAAACTGAAACTGAAACTGATTATAACCACACATACATACATAGTTACATACCCACCAATTATACACACATAGCTACCCAACCCATACACTCATAGATGTCATATAACTATCCCTACTGCTATTCACACGCCCATGCTCTTACTCATACACCAATAGCCACCCATACCATATTATAAGATAGTTACCTCTATCCATACAGTCATGCCTAGACAAGCCATATACACATAACAACCCAAACCCATATCTACCTATACAAATACACGCACATCCCCCATTAATCATGCACCCATCATTACCATGCCCCACCTATGCACAACCACTACCCATACCAATATGTCTAACACTATCTTTGACTACCATACTAGCATAGCGGGCTACTAAGCTAGGCTACTTGGCTATCATACTAGTACAGCTTGTTACCAAAGCCTACTAGCATAGCCTGCTAGCATAGTGTACCCTACTAGACTAGCCGAAAATCTCCTACTAGCACAGGCTACTAACCGACTGGCCTAACCTACTATAGTTTACCAGCCTAGCCTGGATTCTGGCCTACATACTAGCCTAGCCTGCTGGTCTAACATAAAAGTCTACTCTCCTCGAATAGTATCCCGGTCTGCCGTCCTGACCTGGCCTACTGGTTTAGCATACTAGCCTAATTGACTAGCTTGCTTGCCTATATAGTGAACTAGCATATTCTACAAACTTAACATATTGCTTAGGCTAAAGCCTACTGGCCTAGCCCATTTCCAGACTAGCCTATTGTGCTAGCGTACTAATATAGCCTGCTAGCATATTCGAAGCCATGCCCACAACTACGTGATATGGGGGATATGTATATCGGTTGCCATATGCTTAGCTACGTACTAGAGGTATCTATGGAAAATAGCTGCTATGCGCTGGTAGAGGGAGGGTTAGGGGTACCTGTGGATTTGGGGGTAAATATGATAGCCATTTGGAGATGGATAGCTGTGCAATTTGACATGTTTATCATTTGGGTAGAGTAGGAGTTTAGTAGTGTAAGTTATGGGTATGGTTACCTATGTGGGCATGGATATGGTAGCTATATGTTTTGGGTAGCTATAATGTACGGGTAGCTATGAGTTAGATGGTGATAGTGGTGTTGTAGCTATTGGGCTATGCGTGTTGATAGATACATATGTAGCTACGGATAGGGTAGCTTTGTTGGTATTGGTAGCACTGGGAAAGGGCGGCTATATTGTGATAGATGTAGCTGCATGGATAGGGTATGGTAGCTACACCTAACCATACCACTACGCCAATAGCTACTCATACCACAAAAGCAACCATACCCCTGCGGTCATATCTAACACTACCCAATAGCTATCCCTACCTTAAGCGCTGTGCTTATCCCCATAGCTACCACTATCCACGCCCGCGCACACACACGCGCGCACGCACGCACGCACACACACACACACACACACACAAAGTTAACCCTCCCATGCACCATCACTATCTACTCATACGCTTATAGCTAACACTCTGGGTAAACTTTGCGAAACCTATCGGCATATGAATAGGTTACATATATCCAACGATGATGTAAATAGTGTCCTAGTATATATCTACCCATGGCCCTACATCAATACACCCACCCAACACAAAAACTGAAACGCCCACACACCAACCCCAACCTGTAATATATACCTACACTGCCCAAGTACTTAATTATACATCCAACACATGTACCCACTGACACCAACCAAGCCACCCAAGCACCCACCAACCAGAAGTACCCCAACTCGCGTGCACACATGCACGCGTACAGGCACACACTCGGACTGGGCGGGCATGTGTGGGACGGTGCGTGGATGAGCTTTGTAATGCGATAGGCTAGGCCAGGCTACTATGCTAGATCAGTTGGCGTGTAGACTAAACCAGGCTAGTGTACTAGATCAGGCTAATATGCTAGGCCAGTAGACAATGCCAGGCTAGTAAAACAGAGTTTGTTCACTTGTTGACCGTGCGGTTCGGTACTATTTATCAAGTTTGGGAAGGCTTGATTGACACGTGAAGCCACAATTGTGACCCAGATAATGTATGACACACGAGCTGGATAGCTGAACAGACTGCCGGATTAACTTGGTTTGCGGAAACGTGTGTTTCACAGATCTCAAGTCAGTTCTAATGACAGGCGTGATATTTGATAAGTGGGTGAATAGTTCTCTTATTAATTCACAGACGAGTTCTCTAAATGATATTCAACTTTTAGTTGCTCAGACTTCCTTGCTAAAGATACACTTTAGTTAAACAGTTAATATAGTAGACAACTACTTTTCACTTGAACGTAAACTGAACTTATAACAACCACAGAATTTAACACTGACATTAACTATATAAATCAAATATTGAAGTAGAAGCTTTCTCCCTAGCTCTTCCTCTAAGTTCCGTGTTCTCATGACCGATCCTTGCAACCTGAGTGGTCGTGTGACCATATGTAATTAACTGAATATAGTGAAAAAGCTTACAATTATGCAGGTTTCCTGTTGGCGTTTGCGGGCTAACCCGTGCGCGCGCATGCTAGCGAGCGTGTGCGTGAGCACGGGCGTGTGTGCATGAAACGATTTACCTATAGAAACTCATCTTACAATCCAATATTTACATTGGGTGAAAGAGGTTAATGGTGGGAATTAGCAAACATTAAAAAAAATTTCAATAAATGTCAGAAACATATTTTTCACAGGTTCAGAGCTTGCGATACTAGGATTATGGTATTGGAGTATTATTAATTGTTCCTTCTGAAAAGGATTGTTGTTGTAAGCTGTGCAACTTCCACAGAACTGTTTTGAATATGAAAATACATTTTTTTCCATATCCTTAATAGATGTAGAAAATTATTAAAATTAGGCTTCAACATTATAGTGGTTAATTTGGCAAATCATTCGCGGTTCACTTAATAACTGCACTTTGTCGAAGCTTTGGGCTTATGGCTATACTTATAGCCTATAGCCCATAGCCTATACCAGCTTATCATACATCATACTATACATCACAATACATCCAAACCTGCTGGAGCAACCACCTGCCCTTTGGACCAATAATATGGTGGTACGTTAAGACAGTGGTCTCTTGACCACGTGTATTAAAAAAACACATCTTCTGCCTCCAAACTAAACAGCAGCTATTTATTTTAAGGGACTCTGTATAGATAGTTGTTAATTGTCTGTGCTCCATAAGGTGGTCCCTCAAGACAGGTTATACATATGCAATTTCCACTCTGTGATACTGGTATGCTAGGTCAGTATGCTATGTTATTAGTATGATAAGCCAGTAGCCAGACCTGGCTGCCATGCTAGCAGAGTATAGTTGCATGTTTAGACCACTAGACTATGCTAGTATGTAGGCAAGTAGGCCAGACCAGACTAGTTGACTAGATAAGAGATTAGGCAAGAAGGCTATACTAGTAGGTTAGTCCAATACAACAGATTAGTAGGCTACACTATACCAAGATAGTAGCATATGCCAGGAGACGGCTAGGCCAGTAGGTTAGAAGGTTATGCCAGTAAGCTTGTAGATTTGGCTAATAGGCTAGACCATTATATATGTATTGGGGGTTAGGGCTGTCCAAAATGCTAGCAGGCTACGCGATTAGGTTATGTCTGTAGGCTAGTCTAGTAGGCCAGATAGGGCTATGATGTTTAGCCAGTCATATAGTATGGTAAACCTGTCGGTTAGTTAGACCAGCATGTAGGCCAGTAGGCAATGGTAGGCTATGCTCATAAGCAAGCGAGTGGTTTAGGCAGTCTTGTCTCGTAGGATATGCTGGTAGCCAAGGACAGTGGGTTAGTAGGATAGGGCAATATATTATTATGTATGTTAGTAGGTTAAGCTGGCATGCTAGTGTATGGTAGTCTAGTAGGCTGAGCTATGTTAGTAGGCTATGCTAGTAGGCTATGTTAATAGGCTGAGCTACTAGGCTAGGCTAGTAGGCTAGGCTAATAAGTCGCTATGCTTGTCTAGGATAGTAGACTAGGCTAATGTTGTCCTGTCTGCATTGATATTTGTAGCAGTGGTGTATTGGTATGTCATGGTAGCAGTGGGTGAATGGTTAAGGATTTGGGACTATGGATGTATTTGTAGGGGTAGATATGGATATGCGGAGATATGTGCATATGGCAATGGCTAGAAATATTTGTTTTGGGTAGAGATAGCTATGTTGTAATATGATAAAGGTGTATATGGGTGCGATCAGTGTAATGTGGCTATGAATGTGTGCATTGGGATAGCTATTGGTGTATCGGTGTAGGCGAATTTGTGGTTAGGTATATAGATATGGGATCGTATTGATATATACATAGGGGTATTAATTTTCAATATATAAAGCTGTTTATAATAGGCTGATTAAAGATTTTGATTTCGAAGTCAACCTTTGAATTTTGAAATTTAATTTTGAATTTCGAAGTCGAGCTTTGAATTTTGAATTTCGAATGAGCCTTATGGGCTTTCGTATAAAACTGATGCAATTTTGACAGTTCCAATACAGTTTATAGGTAAGTTAACATGTTTTCAAAACAATGACAGAAACATGTTAGTTAGTACAGTTTTGAACACGATGTATGTAATGTTCTGTTGTACGCTTTTATGTTATTTCTGATGTGTACTGTACATATTTAACTATTAAAACAACGTAATTAGTGATCAGCACGCGCTAATCAGTCTAATTGATGAAACCAGTATGGCAGGAAGCAGCCGCCTCTAGGCATACACTTTATGGGTACACATTAAGCACTCCCTTGATATACATAAAATCACCAAAATACATAATGATATAGATGCTGGTGATTAATCAAATGTTTCATGTGAACCGATGATTTATGCATGTAAACTATGTTGATGTCTATTGATTCGCGAGTACTTTAATTTGCTACTGGTCGCACGCCCCATGGGAGATAACTTATATGCTAAATAAATAGCCAATTATGGGAATAGTATTAGATGGAATATAAATTTGAAAAACTTTCATTGATATAATTGGCTCTTTAGACAACTAGAAGAAAGCTCGTATGGGCTATGAATCGGAACATTCCACAACTTGTAGGATTATAGAGAAATTAAAATTTAAGGTCAGGCGCCCTTCTAAAGGCCACCATGAGGTAATCGGAAATGGACTCCGTATATAGTTACAGCTAGAACACCCCCTCAAGTTGTATCAAGATCCGTTCGTTGATAATGAAGGAGTGGGAATTAAAAAGGATGCGGAAACCTGCTAAAACATCAGGCTGGGAATCGATATCCCCAAATTTCGGCACGATCCCTTCAGCGGTTTCAGAGAAATTTCTTTTTTAATAGACGTTTCTAAAAATAGGGCAAATGCTAAGGTGACCGTGCCAAATCCGCCAATCAGCTTCGTCTGAACAAATCTGGATCTAAAAACCATAGGGGTGCTTCATACTAAATTAAATTAAAATGGGCTAGTGGCTCTTGAGATGTCTTTTAAAGAAAAAAGTTGACGGACGGACAGACAGATAGACGGACGACAGACGGTATAAGCTCACTGGACCTTTTATGCCAGGTCTGCTAACAATACCAACAATACGCTTTAGAGATCCTTTTCGGATCTAAAACACAGGTTCCATACATATTGATTGCTATTTCCGAGCTCTATATAACTAATCGGGTAATGGATGAATCCAACCTGTCACTCAATTTTGATGCTATAATGAATTACGTCACATACAAACTGTCACAATCAAAATGCGTAATGAATGACGTAGCTCAGTCCGTCATGAACCTTTAAAAGTCCGTCACGTGGACGAATTTTATGTTTTACTATATAATAACCATTCTGTTCAATATTTTGAAACTAATTTGTCCTTCTCAGTCAAATCAGTTTAAAAATATTCAACAGCTTACCTTGATATTGGGATTCTGGGAATTCAGGGTTCGATCGATCCCAAAACGGACAAAGCGTGAGCGGAGCTTACCTAGAAATGGGCGGGGCATAGCTAAGCTCCACCCACACGTTGCTGCACTCGCTGAATCTCAATTTCCAGAAAACTGCGCGGGTTATATGTTGGATATTTTGAAACTAATTTGGGTAGACAAACAATTGCTCCTCAACAGCATACGGAAAATCATATCCACTGTTACTCTATCCCGCATCAGAGACAAGATCGATGACTTCACCGGATCACGTCAAAGTGGCTTCAAACGTGGGCGCAGCTGCGCGGACATTATATGGGCTCAGCGCATGCTTGTATCGGTAGTCATGTCCAAACACTGGGATTTCCACAAAATGGGCATTGACATGTCACGAGCCTTCGACACAATTAAACGCGCAAAGATCCTAGATGTATTACGCCAGGCCAGTTGCAATGCAGCTGAGCTACGACTAGTGAGACTACTGCTTGCAGACACCAAGCTGAGAGTACGTGTCAAGTCAGTGAAGTCTGAATAGTTTGAGACATCAATCAGCTCCCACCGCGAGATGGTCTATCTCCGTTGCTTTTCACCTGTTACCTTGCTGATGCATTAAAATCCGCCCGGGAAAGTTCCACAACACCAACCCCCTCCCCCCAGTGTCAATACTGGGTATGCCACTAGAGATGGAATATGCCGACGATGTGGACTTCATAGACGAGGAAAAGAAACCCCATGACGAACTTTTCCCAATAGCTGCAAGCAAACTAAAAATTGAGTATCTCTATGAATTAATCGAAAACAGAGTTCACCCACATATACCTATCTACAAAGCATGAAACTAAAGAAAATGACGAAATGACGATCCACTTCGTGGAGGCGAACCATGGAGGAAAAGTAAAATCCTGGGCTCACTGCTTTGTAGTACTGCTGACATTGCTGCACGCTGTGTCATGGGGAACATAGCTTTCCAGTCCTTCTGGAAGCTATGGATTCGTAGATCAAAAATGCCATTGATAAAAAGGCTACGTTTTTACAATACAACCTGCGTATACTTGATGCTGTATAACTTTAACAGCTGGGCAGCTCCAAAGCCAGCTCTAGACAAACCCGATGCCTGCCACAGCAAAAACCTACGCACCAACACTGGACACCGACGGCCAGACAGTATAATTCCAACGATGCTCTATACAAGATGTGTAATACGTCGTCGCTGTCTGTAAAAGTCGCCAAGCAAAGATGGCCCATGTTTGGCCATGTGTTAAGGATGCCAGAAGAGACACCAGCACAGTGAGCCTTGGAATTCGCCCTACTCGGAGCCAACAAATACAAAGCCAGGAGAGGACGTCATTGCATAAATCTTCTAAGCGTGCTACGAGGTGACCTCAAGAAAGCAGGACTCGGTACACGCAAGTCAAGAATTGACCTGAGAAAGCTAATGATTTCAGCTGAGGACAAGGCACAGTGGGCAAAAGCTAAGGACTGATTGCAGCTGTAGGATGTTTCTACTACTACAGCCGCAGAATACAGTAATCATACATACACACAATTCGTACAACGTGTCGGACTATTAAGCGTTTAAGACGGACTAAATCGAGTCATTCATGTTATAATTGATCATGACGTAATCCAACACGCCACGTAGTTGGTTATGACGTCAGACGATGGATAGATAGACTGGAAAGGTCCATTCTGCACATCTGATCAAGCGTTATTTCACGCTAATTAGCTTAGCTCACAGCATATCTTAAACAAAACAACCGAGGCGCAGTACGAGAAATGGACCATGCGTTGTACTTACCCATGTGACCACATGAACAGTCATGGCGATGGTGTCTTCGCGTCGTCCTTCGCATCAATGTACAGCGCCATTTCTAGCTATGCCACGCACATTTCTAGCTATGCCACGCACATTTCTAGCTATGCCACGCACATTTCTAGCTATGCCACGCACATTTCTAGCTATGTCCCGGACATCTCTAGCTATGCCACGCACATTTCTAGCTATGCCACGCACATTTCTAGCTATGTCCCGGACATTTTAAGCTAAGCTCCCCACACTTTGATTCCTGAATTCGTAAAATCCCACTTTCGGGGTAATTTTACAGGTAAGCTATTGAATATTTTGAAACTAATTTGACGGAAGGCTGTTGCTGGCTGTGTCATAAATGTATCAAAGGCACTGGTACAATTCGTACACTCCATAACGGACTTTTCCGATTTTCATGACGGAGTTATAGGCTTACGTCATAATGAGTGTGGCGTTAGCTCAGTAGTGCCGAAATCGATTAAGGCGTCAGATACTCGAGTGACAGATCGGATCCCTCTAGTTAATACTTGGAAGATTTTACTCAAAATAGACGGCATATTTACATTTTAATATATGATATAGTAATTGTGCCAAGTCAAATTAGTTTTAAAATATTCAACGGAATGTTTTCTTAAATTGTAAATCCATCAGACATACAATTCGTACACGTGGTGGACCTTTTGAATTTCATGACAAAGAGCTCAACGTCATTATGATTGTGACGTCAGCTAATACGGGACGTAATTGATCATGACGTCAGATATTTGAGTGAGAGATTAGATCTCTCCATTGGTGTGAATTTATAATCCAATATGGCTACCAGACAACTTGGCATACGGTAGCCCACTCTAGTGTTGACCGATTCATTTAAAAACTCTGGGAATCTATTTTATCAGGTATGGAGAGGATTCCTAAAAAATTCGACAGAGAACATAAAAAAAATAAGTTAACATGTTTCCATGGTGGCGGTGAGGGGGGGGGGGTAGGGCATGCAATTTCTATTAGAAATTTACATAGAGATTGGATGGTAGTTAAAAAGAATGGCAGTTTGTACGCTTGATCAACGGGCAGTTCCTTGTTTGGAGTGCAGAATAATATCTTCTCAAATGTTCTCAATGCAATATGGCAATCCGTCTATTAACTGCTGTACTTTGTCATTTATAGTTTGCTGAAGTAGTCTGTCATTGGTAATTAAGCAATGACAATGTACCTTCACTACCGTTATCATGCTAAATGGTGGCTTCATATTGAATTTACCTGAAAATTATAAAAACAT
>CM067369.1:129529033-129589033 GCA_034401795.1 Chaetoderma sp. LZ-2023a
AAAGACAATCTGTTGGATATTTTTCTGCGACTTTGAGTTGAGGCTGTTGCTACCGTTGGTAGTAACAGATACCTAACAAAATCACTGACAAAATAACCTACCTGTACGATTGTCTTAAAGTTGAGATCATGGGTCTTTATGGATCATGATGTTCAACCTTCGGTATTTCTGAATTGCCAACTAAAGGGAGACAACTCCTAGTAACTGACGAATTGGATTGTAACTGTTATCTCCCTCATTGTCTGTGGGCGGTGAACTAGATACACAGAGACTTGATTACTTCATTCATATTACAGGAGATACATATTTGATATATCATTTGTAATAGGTTACTTCCCTTGATTTTAACTTGTGTATTAAAAAATCATGTGTATAAGCATTGCAGAGCTTTTCTACCAGAGATAGGCGGCTTTGTCCAATACGTAAAAAATGTGTCAGACAGGCAGACAAACAGACAGGCAGACAGACAGACATACACACAAACAGACAGACAGACAGACAGACAGACAGCATGCCAGACAGCCAGACAGATTGACAGGAAGGCATGTAGTCAGGCAGGTGGCGGGTAAGTGGGCGGGCCGGAAGGCAGACAGATGGATGGACGGACGGGCGGATAAGCGGACACAGGCAGGCAGAGGCAGGCAGATGCAGGCAGGCAGGCAGGCAGGCAGGCAGGCAGGCAGGCAGCCAGTTAGTTAGACAGACAGACAGACAGACATACAAACAGACAGACACTGCGATTCGCAGCTAATAACTGTCCATGCGCTGCTACTTTGGTATTCCATATTCTAAGTGTTGATATCTTATCATGAACTGGTTCATTATGCGTATCTGTACCATTTTAAGAAAATGGGCCAGCAGACTACCACCCAACCAGTTTTATTAGCAAACAGGTATTACGTAATGCACGTGTCCAAGTGGACTAGAGTTAGCCAGCCACACGGTCAGTAAAATTGCGGACAATTTATGGGGCATATGAATATGGTGACTAAATACATAATTATGGTTACTTAATATAAGTCGATTGTCATATTAAATGGCCTTTGGATCAACACAATGCTGTTTTTAAGACGCGTTGTCTTACGACCACACGTCTTAAAGAACCATCATCGTTTGGCTCCAAAAGCCAATGTCCGTTATAGAAGGCTTGACTGTATTTCCGAATGAATATTCTTTAGGATGCCAATTGTAAATCTGTCCATATACCCTGGCCACGCGCCGATCACGGGCTGGTTTTTAAGCAAGCACATTGTCATAAAACTGGATTTGCCAATTGTCACGATGGATTGGCTTCGCCATCTTGTGAAGCAGCAGAAACAGACGACTCTTCTGGCCGAGTGTAAAATTTTAACAGCCCACGGTGTACGCTGTAATAATAATAATAATAATAATAATAATAATAATAATAATAATAATAATAATAATAATAACGACGACGACGACGACGACGACGACGACGACTAGGAGGAGTAGGAGGGGGAGGAGGAGGAGAAGGAGAAGAATTCTATCAAGGAGGCCCATACCACCTTGGAAGCCAATGGCTGTTATTAGTGTTACAAGACTGGTTTCATAGTGAGCACTGTAGAACAGCAAGAGCAATAGAATACCACACCATGCCGGCTATAATGTTAAACTAAAATGGCGGCTTTGAAGAAGACTATCATCGCTTAATTTTTCTAACGATTTCCTTCAAATCTTATTGCTTCTGGATAGCTTTAAATATCGAAATAAAAAAGCTTAAAAGATCTTCCATAGGATCTTCTTCGAAGGATGAATAGATTGCACGTGAGATAAATAGATATGTGCATGTAGATGTACATACGCACATATGAATGGATATATAGATTGATGGATGGATGACTGGAGGGATAGATGGATGCAACGACATTGACGTCAGGTTAAATTATGTGTGATAATGAGCTGTTTGTAAACATTAGCTTTATCATGCTCTGAGCCAGCCTAAGCATATTTTCCTGCACAATAATGAATTTTGCTATATTTATTCACGCTCTAGAACCACCATTTCAATGGACATTTCCAAGTTTACCCATCCATCATATGACGTCATAATCCACTACGTGACGCATAAGATGACGTCATGAATGACTCGATATCGTCCGTCTTTAACGCTTAATAGTCCGACACGTTGTCCGAATTGTATGTCTTTACCATTTAATAAATATTCTGTTGAATATTTTGAAACTAATTTGACTGAACGCGGTTGCTGCCATGGGCAGCAACAGCGCCCAGTCAATTTAGTTTCAAAATATTTAACAGCTTACCTGTATAGTTTTCTGGAAATAGATAGTCAGGGAGTTCAGAGATCGATCGATTCCAACATGGACGAGGTGTGGGTGGAGCTTAGATAAAGATGGGCGGGGCATAGCTAAAACGGAAAAGGTCAATTCAATGCACAGATACGGTGGTAAGCTGTTGGATATTTTAAAACTAATTTAAAGGAGATCACAAACGCGAATTAGATTTCAATAAAAACGACCAAAAAAAAGATTAAATTATCGTGTTCTATAAATTAAAAAGTTGATATATTTTCATTGTTAAAATTTCGGTTAAATTCATGAATTTTGACCCGCCAGAAAATTCACGGTATGACGTCATCGCGTAATTCGTCACCCACGTGGATTCAGATTGCTGAGAAGAAACTAGCGTTTTACGCGATTACGAAGCGGTACGTCAGCTCCAATTGATGTTCCAGTTTAGCAAACGGTAGTATTTCTCTTGCAACTCATTAATATGGTGGTGTCTGATTGAGCTATTGTGATTATCAATCATCAACGGCAAATAACTATTCACACGATGACGTCATACCACATCAATGATTTACGATATGTCGTCACTACGTGATGCTCATAAGAAATGAAAAAAAACGATTTTCCATTGCAAAATATACTAGGCTATAACTAAATATACTAAGGAATTCGAAAATATGCAAATTTATAATATATTTTATTTTATTTAAAGTATACAAAGGCATCATTTGTTGTCTCGCGACTGATCTCTGATTGTGTTCCCCTTTAACTGGAAGCTGCTGCTGTAAATTCTTTTTTACAATTCCTCAAATTAATGCCTGTATCGAGCGTCATAAAATATGATTTGTAGGGTTGAAAGAGTTAAATTGCTGGTCAACATCTGGAAAACTGTGACACTATCAAGCTACTAAGGTGTGTCGAACTGCGTGCGTGAGTGCGTGCGCGTGTGCGTGCGTGATGCTGTACGGTGATAAGTCTTACCGGAGCTCAAACGTTGCGTCATTAAGATGCAGCAGCTCACCGTCACAGTTCATGAGCTCAGTTTCTCTGACGTCCGCATTGTTCATGTTAGCTGTTACCCTATATGCCCGCACAAAATGCTCTTCGATGAATGGATACGATGAATACTGCAAATACATATAGTTATATCTGACTATAGCGGGGCATCCAGGCAAGACCAACCAAACTAAATTCCCTAAATCGATCAATTTTAAAAATACAAGTCAAAAGGACAATAAGATATGATTCACAACACCACAATTTTTTTACTATATCCTGCTATGCAGCTTCTCTGTTTCCGAGCAAAAATAGCACCCTGCCGATCATGTCCAGACAGCTATTTTCGTTTGTAAAAAGGGAAACTGCATAAAACATATTATTCACTCAAAATTTTTTGATATAAAAAAATTGGGGGCTGGTCAAGATCTGGAGTGGGGAACACCCTATGGGGTGGGGGCAAATGCACCCGTTTCCCCTATTATAATCCGCTACTGAGCGTGGACTTATTTCCTATGACAATGGACCTTTCCAGTTTATTCATCCATCATATGACGTTATAATGAGCGCGTAGGATGACGTCATAATCAATGACGCCATGAATGACTTAGATAAGTTCGTCACGAACGCTTAATTGATGACGGACTAAACGTTGTTGTACGAATTGTATGTCTTTACTATTTAATAAACTGGCAGCACAGTCAAAATATTTAACAGCTTACCTATATACTTTTCTGGAAAAATGTAGTCAGGGAGTTCATGGATAGATCGATCCCAACACGGGCGAAACGTGGGTGGAGCTTAGCTGGAGATGGAGTAGACATAGCTAAAACTAAGGTCCGTTGGTTTTATTTGTGGTACAGGCATTTGTCATTAAACACCACAGATTCTTAGGTGGACTGTTTAATACCAATTAATAGAATCGAAGTCCGAATTACACTAACACAAGTCGCACGCGTAGACATTAGCCATGCCTTCATACTTCAACTCCTACTAATGGTAAAGGGATCTCACCGAACATGATCAAAATCAATTGTCTATACAGGATTATCCCCCTTTATCAACCCACACAACACATATGTATGATTACTGTATTCTGGGGCTGTAGTAGTAGAAACATCATACAGCTGCAATCAGCCCTTCTTCGCTTTTTGCTCACTGTGTCTTGTCCTCAGCCAAAATCCTTAGCTTCATCAGGTCCATTCTTGACTTGAGTGTACCGAGTCCCGCTTTCTTGCGGTCACCTCGTAGCACGCTTAGCAGATTTATTCAATGACGTCCTCTCCTGGTTCTGAATTTGCTGCCTCCGGGTAGGGCGAATTCCAAGGCTCTCTGTGTTGGTGTGTCTTCTGTCATCCTTAGCACATGACCAAACATGGACCATCTTTGCTGGCCGACTTGTACAGACAGCGGCGGCGTATTACACATCTTGTATAGAGCAGGTTGCATTGTATAAACGTAAATATCAAGGGCATCTTTGATCTACGAATCCATAGCTTCCAGAAGGACTGGACAGCTATGTTCCCCATGATGCAGCGTGCAGCAATGTCAGCAGTACTGCAAAGCAGTGATCCCAGGATTTTACTTTTCCTCCATGGTTCGTCAACACATACGCTTACTTTTTATTAGGGATTAATCTCACAACATCTACCTGAGAGCGCGTGTGTGCGTCACGGTGTGTACATGCGTGAGTGTGCGCGTGCGTGTGCGTGTGTGCGTGCAGATCCGGTGAGGGTCTATCGTGGTAAATTCAGGTTCTAATGGCCGGAACTTCACCAAACGTGGTTTGGATGTTACGCTTTGGGTCTCGATGAACCCTCCTTGCTTTGGAGTTAGAATGTCAAAGGTCAAGGTAAGCGGGGGTGGTGTGTGTGGGGTGGGGGGGGGGGGGGCTTACGAAGTTCTAACCATTTAACCATTACATACCCAAATCTTCACATTCTTTCTAGCGTAAGAAATATTATTTTGAATATTTTGAAATCAATTTGACATGAGAGCTGTTGCTGCAACAGCGACAACATGTTCCAGTTAAATTTGTTTCAAAATAATACGCAATATAGCTTTCCTATGTAGTTGTCTTGAAATTAAAACACTGGCATTTTCAGGGCTAAATGGTTAAAGAGGCATACTCCAGCAGCCACAAACATAATTCTCCTGGGCAAATGATTTGTAGGCTATAGCCATGTTCATAAATAAGTTATCATCTCTTCAAGAAAACAAAAACCCCAAAAACATGTTAGTTAGTAGGGACTTACAATTTTGAACATGGTGTAAGAAATGTTCTGTTTAATATTTTAGACTTAATTCACCTTTCCAGAGTACCCACCCATCATATGACGTCATAATGAACTGCGTAATGTGTACAATGACATCATAATGAATGACGTCATGAATGACGTCGGTAAGTACGTCACGAACGCATATTTGAAGACGGTCTATGCGTTGTTGTACAAATTGTTTGCTTTACTATTTAGTAAATATTCTGTTGAATATTTTGAAATTAATTTGACTGGGCGCTGTTGCTGCCATAGGCAGCAACATCACCCAGTCAAATTAGTTACAAAATATTCAACAGCTTCCCCGTATAGTGTTCAGGAAATTGATAGCTAGGGCATTCGGTGATCGATCAATCCAAACACGGCGAGGTGTGGGTGGAGCTTAGCTACAGATGGGCGGGGCATAGCTAAAATGGAAAGGTCCATTGGATTGGAAGTTATTTCTGCTTTAGGCAGCAACGGCTTCCAATCAAATTAAGTCCAAGATATTCGATAGTAGCCACCACCCCCCCCCCCCCCACCCACCCATTGTTTTATTTTGTTTTGGAAACATGTTACGTTATTTGTGAGTTTTGCGCTAGATGCGTGGTTAATGTGATCGTTTAAATATGATTGGTTGTATACCAAGAACGCTGAAGCATACGACCTCTCGCCTGTAAAGGCATAGCTAGTGTGGATTGCCAAAACAAACGTGGTATGGTTCTAATACACATGTTCAGTGAGTGACGCACAATTATTTTAAGTCCAAAACCATGAAAATGTTACGCAAAATTTCCAAAATTCAAATTGGTAATGATGCATAGTTCAAAACCTGAAAATAGCAGAAACATTTTCAAAACGTTTACCACTATATAATAAGCATAATAACCAACTCTAAAATAATCAAAGTCCAAACACCGTAAAAGTATGGAAAAACTGAAAACCAATTTCATTTTGATGAAGGGTAGTTCTAATGATGATATAGAATAAATCTGCGAAGTTTTATTGAGATCCGATCAAATATTTTTTTAAGAAATAACAATTTTAAAAAACCTTAATAAAAATACGCTCGCCGCCGCGGAAATAATGATCCATATGTCTCGCTTCTGCTTCGCAGGTGAGACAAAAATACACAATCTCCCTCTGTTTGATACTAACAAATCCTGGTCGTCTTCTCATGAGGTTCGTAAGGTGCCGAATATGCTGAACAACCCCACATTCCTTCACTATTGTCAAGTGGGCCAGCCCATCGCCAAGGTAACCTCGCGCGCTGACACCGAGCGGAGTGATACGGGGGATGAACGAGTCGACGCCAAGCACGCGCGTTTCTATCGTCTGCCAACACGATTGGTCTAAGAAAAGATGAGAAAATAATAAACCTGTTTATTTTTGCTAAATTAAAATTAAATTTAATATTTCGCGTCGAATATAGTAGTACTTAATCTTAGATGCAACAGACAGTCAGCGTAACTGTAAGTACCATTTTCAAAGATTTACAGCATCATTGGCTACGATCGACATTGACATGTTGGGCGAATGGACTAATGACCGTTTGATGTTGATTTTCTAAACAATTTGTTTAAACACTGCCAGCAGTCAAAGTATAATCCGAAATTCACGAATCGTCGTTATTTATTTCATCTAATCATCTGAACATACCATATATTACGAAAGATTTACGATACCTGCAGCATGATAGATAGTGCAGCGTCCAGTCAAATTTGCTATCAACTGCTCCTAGGCTATATCACGCAACCGTCCGAATCTGCTCCCAGCCCTGAACCCTTCACTGATAGGTATTTGGACATATGTGATGGGTATAGGTTACCGTAAAACTGTGTAACTATGAGATAGCTTAGCCACTAACTTGGCTGAGCCTCAAATCAGCTTTCAAAGTAACTGGTGTGTTGCATTTTGACAGAGTGGCTGTCCTGAAACGCCTCCCGTGTCGAGAAGCTTACGATACAATTAAACCTCTCAATGAAAATGGCATTGATTTACCCAAAGGGAGGTGGGGATGGCCAATCTCAATAACACCAACCAATCCGGGTGTGGGGAAGATGGATAGTTAGATGAAACCTTAGCATGACAGACCACCGGGATTCTTTCATCAATCTAGACTGCAGATCAACCAGGACCATCAGCTGCTTGTGGTTCTTCCAATAGCGCTGTGAGTGATGTGTCTGGTAATGTGGACGCGGATGTGGAGGGGGATGGCATGTGTGTAAAACGTGATATGCTGTATTCCATGTGTACATAATCTGACACTAGATATATTATCGTAATGAAACCATAATCAAAGGGCATTTTATTTTGCTTTTTTTCCAAAAAAAATTAATAGTTTTTCTAATGTTGAATTCAGTTGTATTCTCTGCTTGCCAAAACTCAATAAAAGTGCCAACTCTTAAATATAGCATGGCTAATTTGGTCATTATTCATATCAGACAAAAACGGTTTCGGTAGGGGTCTTGAGAAATGTCCATTTTCAGACCAAGAGAAGATTTAACAAATTTACAACTGGAATGATTGGCTCGATAACAGAGCCAGTCATTCCAGTGGTAAATATTCAAAAATTGTCTTCTCTTGTTTTCTTGAACAAATTTGAGTGTTAAAGGGTTAAACTCAGACCTGCTTGATTGGCAAAATAACGCCAGATCGGGATTGTCTTTCCACCCGGAGAAGATGACACCTATCCCAGTATATAAACAGCTCATCATTTTCAAAATAATGTTTTCGTATTCAGTGGATCCTAAGACCTAGTGCTCTAGACTAATGCAAGTTCGGCATTCCAGTTTTAAAAAGAGAAGGTATATCTAGTCGGAACACAAACGTGCTGAAATCTGGAGAAATAGAAAACCCCCGTTAAATACAATACCCAGCATGCAACTTATGCGATGTCATCTGGGTTTACAGGATTGGCTAGTGATCGAGAAATGATCTATGCCAAGATTAACCCCGTATTGATATTCAAATAACAAATTCTTTATGATGTAATGAAGCTTGTGGTTTATTATGTTGATATTTTGAAACTAATTAGACCGCAAAATTGTCCATCCAAATTAATTTCAAAATATTGAACAGTTCTCCTGAGCAGTTGTCTTGGAAGTGTGCAATGGTTAATAATAATTTAGTTAAGATACGTCACAGACTACCAATGTTGTTGCTGTGAAATTGAGCCTCTTGGAATCAGAAATTGAAGGATGGAAATCCGTTTCTGTTGCCATTTAAACTCGTATGTTTTGAGATTAGAAGCACGATACCTCTAATGCCACGACCGTCTTCCTGGCCTTCCGGCTTAGGACTAAGCGTGTAAGAAAAAACCTCACAAATTTCACAACGCCTGTATCTGAATTAAGAATGACATACCATCACAGCTCGCTTTAGCATTGGATGACCCACTGCTTCCACATATACTTCCACGAGAGACGGACTCAGATCTATGAAACGAATATAAGATTAAGGCTATCGTGAAAAAGTAATCTAAGTGGTTCTACAGTACAGCTAAGAAATAAGTTAGAAGGTTTCCAAAAAACCAAAACAGAGACATGTTAGTCAGTACAATTTTGAACACGATGTAAGAAATGTTCTGTTGAATATTTTGAAAATAATTGGATTGGAATACGGACCTGTTTTCGCGACTGACCGGTTCAGTGAATTTAATGGGACGCCAAAAAGGGGTTTTATGAGAACCGACGACATCTGATGATCGTGATTTCGTGGCAATGTTATGAACCCAAAAGCATTCTAAATTGTGTTAATTTGAGCAAATGATTTGCTCCTGTGTCGATTTATAGCCTACTCTAAATTCGGTCTAAGTAAATCACATACGACCGCCTCCACTAAAATATTGATGAGGGTTCCTCATTCAAATAAGTTGTAAAATGTAGCTGGTCGCCGCCATCTTGAAATTTACGAGCCAATAACCATTGATAACAACGAACTGAGATCAAAAAGGGCTGGGCCTATGTTCCCGAAGCTCTCGTTATTGCGAGGTTTAACGATATCGTTAGCTAGGATAACGACACTAGCGAGCGTGCTAACGAGTGTTAGCCGAAGCATTCGCTACCGTCTCGTTTAACTTGTTAGTAATCGTAACTAACGAGATAGGTCGGCTCTCGCTAGTGGAACTAAGGCCGTGTTCGCATTATATTAGCTAATCTGAAGGAAGTCCAATCGATCACAAACTTTCGTTTTACTCATGTAAGCAGTCACGCTTGCACAAGTTATGACCAGTCAATCGGACTTACTTCGGTCTTATTTTGGATTAGGACTCTGGTGTGAACATCGCCTAAGACATTTCTTACATTGCACGACTATCTGTGATTTTTTGCTTGGTTGAAACATACAAACATTAAGCTTTCCAGTTTATACACACAGGCCCTTATTGTTCCCGATATTATAGATAGTACGTGTCACGTAGAAACATTAGTATAGTACGTTTGTTTTGCTCCAAAAGACAGGTGGCTCCACACATATTTTTAAGTGCTGTACGTCTATCTCAACACAACGTCAACTGAATCCAGTACTAACTCTATATGGAAATGCGATCCATCGAATTCTTCTGGTGGCAGTATGCAGCAGAAAGATCCAACATTACAATTAATAGATATTGAAAAGGACAGATTAATGATAGAAACAGAACGTCTAAATGTTGAAAAGGAGCGACTGGCGGTTGAAAAAAGAAAACTTGCTTTATTGAATGAACTTGTTAGCCGATGTGCCAGGACAGCTGCAAGTTGTAGCCTTGATACTTACACTCTTAAATTTAAACTGATATTATATGTTGTAGCTACACATTAAGACGATTTACAAACAATGTATGGGGGGGGGGGGCGGTAGGGGGGCATACAAATTTATTTGATGTAATAGAAATCATGTTATTACAATTGGCTTCATCCGTCTACCAATATGTTGGTTGGACACAGATGGATAGACGAATAGACAGATTGGTAAACGGATGGAACCAATTGTAATAACGAAAATGATTTCTATTACATTGATTGCATTTCTATGCCCGCATTCATTGCATGTCTTAATGTGCAATCACATGGGTAACTATAGACCCAATTTGGTTGAATTTCAAAAGATTATTTCATAGGCGATAGGCTGATAGCCTGATGATCAGACGACCAATCACCTCTGAAATTATTTGGTGAAATTCAACCAGATTCGGTATATAAGTTACCCATATGATTGCGCACTGCAAGACGATATTGGGCATTTTTATGACACTCGAATACGCGAGTGTTGTCAAAGGATCGAATACAATAGTTTTCTCTCAAATTGTTGGGTTGGATTCAACCTAATGTGTTATATCTGACCTGACAAGTGAATGCAGATTGCACGACAATTTACTTTACGTTTTGCTCCCCCCCCCCCCACATCCCCACCCCCGGTCTTCAGGGCTCTGTGTTTAAAGATAAAATATCATAAATATTCATTTTGATCTGATAATATTTGCTTTAATTTAATAATATTTGCATGTTGATTGGAAACTGCTCGGCATTGGATTGCTATAGTATTGTTATGCTTACGAGTTGTTTCCAGAGTCATCACCAATTATACATTGCAAACATTCTGTGAAAAAATTATTTAATTAAATACAATGGAGTCTTCATTGTGGATCACACCATGAAATGCCCTTGAATTAAATCATTTCTCGTTCTCACTCCCGCCGCACGTTCAACCTGTCTCTGCATATTATCCTGCTCATCGCCATCGTCCTCCCGGGGGGGGGGGGGGGGGGCTCATTAGTATAACCATTATCCTCTTCTTCTGGAAGTTCTACGTTGCGTTCAATGCATATATTATGCAAAATTGCGGTCGCGACAATTACATATAAACACCGATGTGTGGAAAACTTTAAACATCCCCTGGTCTTATGTAGACATCGGAAGCTCAACTTCCACCGTCCAAAGCCACGCTCAACTATTGATCGTGTTGTCCGATGTGCACGGTTATATGCACGCTGTTCTCTAGTTACAGCATTTGCAAGTGGTGTAAGTAACCATGGAGCAATACCATATGCACTGCCACCGAGCAGCAATCCTCCTGTTATTCGCCCCTCCGACATCTCCCTATATAAGGCACAGTTTCTCCACACAGCAGAGTCATGGGTACTGCCAGGCCGTCGAGCAACGATATCAACAAATCTAGTATCCGCACCAATAACCCCTTTAACATTAATGGCATTGTATCCTTTTCTGCAAACGTATATGTGTTCGTCTTCACTACGGACTTCTAAAGGGACTAATTCTAAAGCACCGTCTACTGCACCCAACACGTTGGGGAACTGCCCAAGTTCGTAAAATGCCTCTTTTGCAACACTTTGGCTGATATTCTCTCTAGGAAACTGTACATGCCTATGCAATAATCTGTTGACCATTGATGCCGACACAGTAAGCACACATCTGGACACATAAAAGCGGCTTAATCCTATAATAGTGTCACCTGTAACAGCTAGGAAGCTGTCTGTCGCAAAGTATCTTAGGGCAGTCACTATCTGCACAAATACAGGCATGGCGCTTGGCCGTCTTGTTGGGCGTTCAATTTCCTCTGATAGTTCTCTGCAGATATATTAAATGCCATCACGATCGAGTCTATATATTCTCATATATTCTCATCATCATTTAACGTTTCTAAGTGATTTTCACGGTTTCTATATACACGCGGAACACATTGTACACGGCGTCTATGTTGAAAGATATTCAAAATCGCAGCCATGTTTAATAATGAACTCTAAAACACGTTATAATAATACCGTACTGATCACCACAGTGCCATTTTTATTATGTGAACAGCAAAAGTTCATGAAAAAAGGCGATTTCATTAACGAGAGCCTAACAAGAGGTCTGTAGCTCTCGTTATGTAGCGATACATGGACGCACTAGTTAACTTTAACGATACTTTCGAGAACATGCCACTTAGCTTAGCGATAGCTTAGCGTGAGCCTAACAATATCGCTAGCATAACGAGAGCTTCCGGAACATAGGCCGTTCGATGAACGGCGTAAGTAAATCATTCACTTCCGGAACGCCAAAACGCAGGGACCAGGAACCAAGTCAATGAAACGCTGACAGAGTCAGTCGCGAAAACGCAGCCCAACAACACTGGGTTTTGTTTTTTAATTTAACAATTGTTTATCCATTAACGCTTAAAGACTAGAAATATCAAATTCTTATTTAACGAATATTCTGTTAATTAATTTTGAATCTAATTTGACGGGGAGCTGTTACTACCTACCGGTATCCAGTCAAATTAGTATAAAAAGTATCAACAGTTTTCCTGTACAGGCGTCATGAAATAGAGATACCGAAATTTCAAGTGTTAAAGGGTGAAAAATCCACGTGGACCCGGAAGTACGCCATCATTAAACCAGCCCATAGCATAAGGAAATCAAAGTTATTGTAAGCTAAGCGACGCATGCGCATCTGCCTACGCCAGCGAGCATTACATATTATGCGAGCGTATAACTCCTGATAATAGGGACGTGTCTGGGCCGGTATAGGGCCAAGACAGGGCCTAGAGAATGAATCCACTTTTACCCATTCCCCACCCAACCCTAGCTAAGCTCCGCCCACGCTTTTTACCCATGCTGGGATCGATCGAACCATGAACTCCCCGAATCTCAATATCCTGAAAACTATACAGGAAAGCTGTTTAATATTTTGACTGAAAATTATGATTTATTTCTAATGTAACGCACTCTGAAATATCAGCAGCAGGCAAGAACTCCACCTTGGCATTGAAACTGTGACGGCCTAAGAGCTGCAACAATGGAATGACTGAAAAGGAAACAGACAATAAACATATTACCTCTATAGATAGTCAGAGCTCTCTGACTCCACCCTATGCCGATTCTGATATGCCGACCCGGAATAGGGTGGAGTCAGAGAACTCGGACTACCCTATAGACAGCTCGTATGATAGATTCTAACAACATTTGAAATATAAACAGATTTGCTGGGAAATTATCTCTGCGTATAGCATATTTCACGGGAGTATGAGCGCATTCCAGTGACGTCATGTGTTCCCGTGTTGTATGTACATTGTCGTTCTATCAGTTAACAGCCTGACTCTAGATCATGCTCCGAATCGAATAGGATCTCTAATAATTTAGTAAGTAGACGGCATCTTAAAAGAATGTAACAGAATTTCGAAAAATACGTGCCTTTCTCATTCTAAATATAATATCCTATTTTCCAACTGATTTTTAAGAATTGATTTTTCTTATAAGCGGGGAGGAGCGATCAGAGATTGTAAACCATCTCCCCGTGCGTGCGTGCGTGTACATACCGGAGTATCTAAGGCGTCCAAGGGCTCTGCGCTCCTCAATTGCACGAATCATTCTCCCATATAAGCCATAACCAGTTAGAAGGCAACTGTAACGCAAGAGTTGCTGCCCTTGATGCACAGATGCGACATCTAGCGGCTGAGTATATCCTAAAAAGAAATAAGACGTCAATTGACATATATTGACAGTATATATCCAGAAGTGTAACATCTAGAGTACAGAACAGAAATAACTTAACATGTTTCCTTCGGGCCAGGTGAGCTAATAAAATATGTTTTTTTTTATATTTTCGAATTCCGTAATAGTAAATTCCGCCAGCGAAAGTGATTTTCTTCAATATCTCACGAGAATCACAGAGTGACGTCGTGTGAATTAGGCCTATATGTTGTTCTTGATGATCTATATTTCACACCAGCTCGCCCAAACACCACCATATTAAGGAGATGCAAGAGGCGCACTAGTATTTGTTAAACTAGAACTTGGATCGGAGCTGATGTCCCGCTTGGTACCTGTATTAGACGACAGTGTCTTCTAATCTGAAAACACTCGTATTGTAATTTGAATCAACATGGTTAACAATTAACATACAGTGAATTTTATGTCTTGTCGAAATTTATGAGTTTAGCCAAATTTTTTTACAGGGTTAGAGTTTGTGAAAATCTGTCAACTTTTGTTAATTTAGAAAATATGATAAAAACTTATTTTTGACAATTTTTTAAATTAAATTTAATTCTCAGTTGTGACCTCCTTTAAACACGTGCTACATCTACACTCATCTACTCAATGGTAGAAGATTTACCCTAGAGTAGGTATGACAGTTTTCGCCTAAAATCACTTTGAGAGTTAAAATAAGACGGATTCCATCGAGGGTTTTTCCTTATTTATTGCAACACGTGACGTTTGGCGCCATTAATTCTGCATTTCTGACCGCCGAGTATGTCTTCCGCGAGAACAAACACTCCGAATACATATCCTACATAACATTAGAACGCGATTAACCACCTCATAATGAAGCCGGCCAAACCAGCCCTCTGCAGTGGTCTTGGGGAATGTCCGTTGCAAGCCAAAACAATATTATTTTTTCAAATTTTACCACTGGAATGATTGGCTCGGTTAACGCGGCAAAATTTGAAAAAAAATAGTATTCTCTTGGCGTGCATATGGACATTCAATAAGCAAATATTTAGATTTTCTCGTTCAGATTTAGACATTAAAGGGTTAAATCAGTTCTAATTAAGCTCAAACCTCTTATGATGTGAATAGTTGCGGTTCTACAGTCACGTGTCTCGTGGATCAGCTCCACCAGTTTATCTCCCGTTCCTGCAACGTTCAAAGAACACAAAAAGTCAGCTTCCAGCTTTCCAGTACAGCTTAGAAATAATGTGATATTTTTGTAAAGCAAAAAAGAAAGAAACGTGTTTGTAACAAATGCCCTGTTGAATATTGTGAACATAATTTACCTTTCCACTGTATCCATCTATACTATGACGTCATAATAAACTACGTGACGTACATAATGACATCACAATCAATGACTTCGTTATGACGTCATGAATGACGACTTAGAAAAGTACGTCACGAATGCATAGTTGAAGACGGACTATGCGTTGTTGTACGAATTGTTTGGCTTTATTATTTAATAAATATCCTGTTGAATATTTTGAAACTAATTTGACTGGGCGCTGTTGCTGCCATAGGCAGCAACAGCATCCAGTCAAATTAGTTACACAGTTTTCAGCAACTTAGCTGTATAGTTTTCAGGAGATTGCTAGTCAGAGCATTCGGGGGGGGGGGGGGGGTCGATCAATCCGAACACGGCGAAGTGTGGATGGAGCTTAGCTAGTGATGGGCATAGCTAAAACTGGAAAGGTCCATTGGATTGTAAGACATTGCTGCCTTAGGTTATGTTCTTTATTTATGTTCTAAATATTCAACAGTACGTCTTGTTTTCTTTTGAAAACCCCCCATTTAAAGTTATTTCATAGCTGTACTGTACATGTAGTACAGGTTTAACCATTATATTTTAGTAGACCAGAAATTACAAATTACTTATAGGGTAAGAGACCATTCTGTTGAATATTTTGAAACTAATTTGACCGTGATGTTGTTGCCATAATTTCAAGTCGAATTAGCTTCAAAGTATTCAACAGCTTTCCTGTATATTTTATCTTCATTAAAATTGTTTCTACATAATGATCGTCCCTCAGGCAGTATGATAAAATCATATGCGGTGTTAATAAAATAGGAAACACGCTATACATACTGCTAAGTTCAGAAAATGAATTTCACTTGCAACATAATAAAACAAATATAAATTTTAACCTAGGGATCCGATCTGTCGCTCAATTATATGACGCCATAATCAATTACGTCACATGTGGGCTGAAGTCATAATCATCATGGCGCGTTAGAACTCCGACGTGAAGCTAAAAATATCGGTCGAATTGTTTGTCTTTGATAAATTTACAATTAAAACAAGAGCTCCACAAACGGCGCATAATACCCCGCCATGATGACAAACCTCAGACCCATCAGACCAGTCATCTTTACGAAGCGTCAAGGCAATGCGTTAAACGGTCAAGGAGGTATCGTCCGGAAAGCAATTTTCAGGATGGCAGCCGGTGGCTGGTGGCCATCTTGGATTTCGGATCATCGTCGACTTTGATAGGTTTCTTCCCAAGACCTCGTCCAACCACCCTATGAAGTTTCAATGCGATCCGACAAACGGTAACGGAGTTATCATCCGGAAATCACTCTGCCGCCTGCACGCCCGCCCGCCCACCCGCCCACCCGCCCGCCCGCCCGCCCACCCTTCCGAACGGATGGCGCCATTACATAATACCCCGCGAAAAATGTGGCGGGGTATAAAAGCCATTCTGTTGAATTCTTTCAGTCAAATTAGTTTCAAAATATTCAACAGCTTATGTGTATTTATACCTTGACATTGGGATTCTGAGAATTCAGGATTCAAAGTATATAAATAGATCTCAACACGCGTAAAAAAGTAGGCGGAGCTTGGCTAGAAATGGGCGGGGCATAACTAGAAATGAATCCTTCTATCAGGTAAACCGTTCATTACAATTTTTTTTTTCCAGCACTTTGGTGTTGAATACGCACCTTTAAAGCTCAGTATAGCGTTACATAGGCCTACCTGACAAGACAAATAATCTGTCACGCGTGGTATGTAGCGCTGAAAGGGTTAAACCTTATGGCATACACTTACCTGCTGAGATAATGCCTACTGATACGTCAGGAGAAGATAAGCTTGTGCTAGGATTGTCCACATTGATGCCGTTATTTGTCGCATTGTGGCGTAGTAAGTAATTTACGATTGTTGAGAATGTCCCGTCACCTCCAACACCTACAATTCTGACAATTAAAAATAGCAACAGCTTTCTTGATTTCCATAGGGTGTGAGCTTATTTACAGCCAGACTTTGTGTAAATTATATAGAAGGTACAGAATAGTATGTTTAAAGGATTGTAATTGTGACAGAGCGCCAATGCTTATTATTATTTTTAGAGCTATTTAACCATTTCATCACGATGCCAACGACGACGACGACGGCGGCGATGACAACGGCGATGGTGGCGGTGATAGCGGCAGCGGTGGCGACGACGACGAAAACGACTACGGCCGGCGGCGGTGGCGACGACCACGACAATGGTCGTCATTGTGGGGCGGTAGCTCGTGGTGGTGCTGGTTGTGGTGGTCGTGATGATTTATATTCATCTTAATTGGCCATTTTCCTAATATACAATCTTTTTTGGCTGCGAGACTTTAATATACTATTCGTACACTTGACAGACTTTAATTTACTAGTTGCTACTCGCAATACTCGCGACTAGCAACTGGTAAATTAAGTCCGTCAAGTGTGCGAATAGTTTGTCTCTCTGTCTGCAAGTCTGCCTGTCTGTCAAATTTATGACATTTCTGACAAAGTTGCTTAATTTGCAGATACCGTGTCGTACTTGTTTAGTTTCTGAATGAGAATGTTAAATTGCGTTTGTTCGAATATGTACCAAAGATGCGTGAGTGTGTGTGTGCGCGCGTGCGTGCGTGAGTGAGTGAGTGAGTGAGCGAGCGAGCGAGCGTGCGTGCGTGCCTCATCAATTATTTATCACTGCGTATAATTCACTAATAATCACTGACAGGTCGAGCATTAAACATTTACCCTAATGCCACCCATTAGCCTGTAAACATCTTTTAGTCCGCGTAAATTGTACACGTGTAAGTGTTTTGGTCTGCCGCAAAGAACAACAAACAACAGGGGAAGGACTATTTATGTCTTCTTCAGCATTACAGAGTCGTTTGTCAAACGAGTACTTAGGGGAAAAACATGGTCACGTGTCAGTACGAAGCGCGTGCTTTTGGATCATTCCGATTATCACAAGATGAGAACTTTAACCTCCATACAGTACAACTCCGAAATCAGTTTAGACATTTCCAAAATAAGATGAAACGTAGGCCATATAACTGTTGAAAATTTTGAACATAATTGGATTGGATGACATCGCTGCCATGTCTTTCAATCCAATTATATTCAGACTATTCAACAGAACATTTCTTACATCGTGTTCAAAATTATATTAACTAACATGTTTCTTTTTGTTTTGGAAACATGTTAACTTATTTCTAAACTGTTGTGTACGTGTCAAGGGGATAAATTAGCGTTATTTATAGAAAGGTAATCATATTTAGTTACGCTATTGTCAGAAGATTCAAAAGTGTATTTTTTCGTTCCCAGCGCGACGCGCTCTATGGTTATAAGTTAAAGCGACCGCGCATAAAGCTGCGGTCAGGTCGCGCTACAATGACCCGCGCTGGCTAGAATTGTCGGCAACTGACTAGAAGATTTGCGCTTATGTCACTTACGATTCGATTACTAGCAACTATCGGCAACTACTTACGCTGCCTGTTTCCAAGTCGTACGTGGACTCATGTCAACTGGAAACGCAGCATGAATTAATAGGTCGTGTAATTATTTTGAAATGACCTTTCATATTTGCAACACATGTTCGTTGCGCATTATCTTCTTTAAAATGTGTATTGGCCTATTGTATGCCATGTATCCAAGAAATCATTAGATAATCTGTTCTGAATACTGCCTCAAGCATAAAAAGGATAGTTTTCTTTTCTATGGTAATTATGTATTTTTCTTTTGCTACTTGCTTTAAATTGTAGGTCATGTTTTTTGCTAATACGTGGCCTAATAACCCAAGGTGGTTGAGGTTAAGAAAACTATCCTCATAAATTCTTTCAGCAAAGCACAGGAATTAAAAATAAATAGAAAAAAGCGTGTACGAAAGGTTCCACAAATTGTATATAGATTAAAAAATTTAAAGATAGATTTTAGATGTCGATTTATATAGATTTTAAAATTTAAGCGTGGGTGCCGTACTAATACACAACAGGGCAGTGATTGAAAAATAATGATATCAATAACCATAGACTATGCCTCTCAACTACATTTGCTGTTAACGGAGGAGTAGCGATTTTAAAATTTACGGTTCTGGCGCCGCACTAATAACAAGCGGGGAAGTGAATCGAAAATCGGGTTCGTACGGATGTGGGTACATATCCCTAGTATTGGTGTCTGAAGTTTCAGCGAGATTGGATGAAAACTGAATGAGGAGTAGTAAAAAGAACAAGATCAATTCCGGATTTAAAAGTTATCTACTAAAATAGTTTGATTTTCCTTACAGAGATAGTAAATATAATATTATGCGAAAAGACTTCACATTCAAACTATGTCGACAAAAGTCAAACCTTTAGTGACGTCACTTTATAGTATCATCAGTTGATGTTACGTCATGTGATTGTGTCTTCAGATGCTTGATTGACAGATCTGATCCATGGATTATGAGACTGTTATAGCTTGAATTAAATAATCCTCTGGCATTGCTTTACATAATTAACCCTTTAAATATGCAATTTCAAATTAATCACACGACCTAATCATGATGCGTTTCCAGTTGACATGAGCGCACGTACGACTTGGAAACAGGCAGCGCATGTAGTTACCGATAGTTACTAGTAATCGTATTGTAAGCGACATGTTCTGTTGAATATTTCGGACGTAATTTAATTGGACGCCATTGCTGCCTTAGGCAGCAATCTCTTCCAATCAAACTAAGTTCAAAATATTTAACAGCACGTTTTATTTTGTTTTAGAAACATGGTAAGTTATATCTGAATTGTACTATCAAAGACGACTAATTTTATCATATAGCAGCAGATATGATTGATAAATGATAAAGTGACATATAGGCCTATGCTGCTGATTGCTTATGCAATGGTTATGCAATCATAAACACCAATAAATCAAAATGGGACATAATTTTGTGTAACTGGTATCTGTCCAGATTATGGGAAAATTGAAATGTATTGCGCATTAAAGAGCAGTTACAGTCACATCTGCCTGGAATGAACACTGCATGGACCGTCAAAAGGTGGTCGCTAAAGGCACGTGATCGCATACGTCACCTCACAAACTATATATTAAATAGCTTCTTCTGAGACGGTTGTCTTACTACCACCGGTCTTCATGCACTACTAAATATTGGTCCAAAACTCAGGTGTTCGTTGTCGAGAGGTTCGACTCTAGCTAAGAGTAATCATAAATCAGCCGTTATGATGTAATTCTCCAAGAACATGATGTTAACTGAGTGTCATACCGCACCTGTCGAAGCTAGATAAAGCTCCTACGAGCTACGATCCACAAATTAAGATTTTAAAATTTAAATGGTGAGCGGTCTTCTAAACCCTATCCTGAGGTAAATTGAAAATCAACCCCCGTTATGAGGTAAATAGTTACCACTAGAATAACCCTCAATTATTAAAAATTAAGATCCATTCGTTAATGACTGATGATTAACGATCTTTAAAAATGGCAGTGAATGGGAAATCAGGCTCACAAATTATGACGAGACTGGGCCCATAGAATACCATTATCAAGGTCTATCACGATTCACTCATTAGTAATGGAGGAATAGTGATATTGAAATTTAAGTGTGGGGCGCCCTATTAAATTGTATCGGGGTAGTGAATCGAAAATCAGGCTCCGTATTGATGCTGACATTTACCGCTACAGTGGCGTAGCAAGAGCATTTTGTATAGTGGTGTTCTGATGTGTATTCCAGTTGACCGGGACCGCCCCCACCCCCTAGCCAATCGGGGCTTGAGGGATCGTCCGCGGTAAGGTTCGGAATTTAGGATCTCCTGCTTTGTAAATGAGAAACACGCTTGTTTTTTCCCGTGGAAAATTATGTCTATATATTAGATAGAATTTTAATTGCTGGATGGTAAAAAGCCAAAATGATACGAGAACAAAATTTATCTAAAATCTCCTATCCCGAAAAAGTTGACATTTAGGAATTTTCTTGTGTATGCCACTTAACGTTTCGTCGTTATGAGATGCAAACTGACAGTATAAAGACAGTACATTTTATGTTCACAACCATTCAGCCTGGACAGTGGCTTTGAGAGCCAGTATGGGTCAATTAAGCAGCATTTATAATATATATAAGCTACGCACCGTCGTAAGTGGTTAGAATTTCTGACATAGTTTCTTAAATTAATCATATGATAAAAGTTACTTTTTATATTTATGATTCTGTTGCTTCATGTTTATTCTTCCTATGGCCAATGGCCCACGTGGGTGTGCTAACACCCAAAAATACCCCTTGGCTACGCCACTGCGCCCCTAAAATGGCCCACTCACGTTTTATCACGCTATATTCATCATTCCTCTCAAGTTTTATTGAGATCAATTCAACACCAACGGAGGAGTAGCGCTTTTAAAATGTAAGAGACTAAGAGTGGGGCGCCCTAGTAAAACATACCATGACAGTTAATCGAAATTAGGGCTCGGTACTGATGTTGCACTTATCCCATGTATATATGTGTGAGAAGTTTCAGCGAGATTGAACTAGAACAGAATGAGTAGTAGTAAAAAGAAACAAAATGTCCACAACAACAAGAACAAGAGCAATGCCAAGCGGTAGAGACTCACTTTGGATCTAAAATGAATAACCTAATGTGATTGGCATAGACTGTATCTTCCTGCGCATTATATCAATGGACATTTCCATTTTAACTATGCCCCGCCCATCTCTAGCTAAGCTCCACCCACACCTCGATCTCTGAACTCTCTGACTATCAATTTCCAGAAAACTATGCAGGTAAGCTATTAAATATTTTGGAACTAATGTGACTGGGCGCTGTTGCTGCCTATGGCAACTGCATGCGTATTAAATAGTAGAGACGTACAATTCGTACAACGTGTCGGCCTATTAAGAGTTAAAGACGTGCCAAATAGAATCATTTATGACGCCACTTAGCTGATTATGACGTCATATGACGTCAGATGATAGATGGATACTCTGGACAGGTGAATTACTGCTGGTCAACTGTGCATGCTGTTTGAATGCAACATTGAATAAATCATACTTTTTACAAAAAACATGTCTTGGATGAAAGGTATCTATCTGCATAACTACAATACAACGCATGCCTGGAATTCTATTAAATTGTCAAGTAATGTTAAGTGCCCTCGATGTCTTTGTAGAAATCAGCATGGTTACACGTACTGTCTGCTACCCAACACAATAGATGGGCCTATTTCTAAATATACCCCGCCCATTTCTAGCTAAGCACCGCTCACTTTCTCCCCGTGTTGGAACCGATTCATACAGTTTGAACGGTGAATTCCCAGAATCCCATTTTCAAGCGAATTATGTAGGTAAGCTGTTGAATATTTTGAAACTAATTTGACTTGGGGCTTTTGGCGCCTATGGCAGCAACAGCGCCCAGTCAAATTGGTTTCAAGATATTCAACAGAATGTTAAATAGTAAACCCGTCACAGGACATTCGAGAAACATGACGAAGGACACACCATTATGATTGTCACGCCAGCTTACACGTGACGTAATTGAATATGACGTCGTGGACCTTTGTGACAGATCAGATTCGTCTATCACTGGTAATTTCTGAGCTGTACTGTATAAGACTGATGTAGTCAACTCCCTCAGCTCTCTAGCTTCAGCCCCAACCACACCCCAGCTGCATTACGGTTGACAATTGACCCTAGCTTTCTCGCTAACCTAATGACAGATTTGAGGGCCCATGGTAAAAATTTCAGAAACTTTGCACAGGGACCTTTGATTCCTAAGTTCGACCCTGAATAGAGCTCAACCATCCCTCAATAGAGGTCAACTATGTTTCATTAAAGGTCAAACGTTTCCTATTATATGTAAGCCATCAATCATTAGAGGTCAACCACCCATCAATATAGGTCAACAATCGCTCATTGGCGGTCAACTATTCATGGTCAACATTGGTGGCCATGTGCAACAAGCGATACTTGAAGTCCGACACGATATCGGCAATGTTTCGTCATTGAGGCTTAAACTGCAAAAAATACTGTCGATGCTCATTCACCTATGATTAAATTAAAAAAAAGTATTTATAAAAGTGTAATCATCCATTTTATTATAGACAAATTACGTTCTGGGTAAAGTTCAACACTATCCTAATCTATCACATATTCACGAAGCGCATCGACTTATGGAGGAATCCGAGCTGTCACTAAAGTATGCCATCATGATTGCGACGTCAGCCTATACATGTGACGTAATTTATTATGACCTTATATACCTGAGTGACAGATCGGATCGCCCAGGGCAATGAACGACCGTTCTGTAGATCCTACACTGTGTGAGCACTTATAGGCAGGGTTGAGCATGCTTACCCATCGATGCGTGATAGATCTGTTCTGCTCAATGTATCAGACACATGGTCCTCGTGCTCCATGACTGAAACATGAACAAGAATCTCCATGGTGACCATATTTGATCTGCTTAAACCTTTAATGTCTACATTTTGTAAAAAATGTAATATTTGCTTATTGAACGCCTCACCACACCAAGCTTCTTATATCCATTTCACATGGAGAAGTCAACACCCCCCCCCCCTTTTCTGATGGAACGCAAGGCTGTTTAACAGGAACCCGAACTGTACACCATCCAAAACAATCAATCATCATCGCAAAACGTGGGTGGAGCTTATTTAGAAATGCGCAGGGCATAACTAGAAATGGGCCTCTATTGTTAATCATTTATGCATATCCTGGATTATGGGCTACATAATTTACGATACGCTATTTTGGGGCCGCATTAGTTTAGTTGCTGAAATTGATACCAAACGCTGCAAAATATTGTTTTGTTTGCCCTTTTTTCAGTAAGCATTTCAGAAAGGTTCTTAAATTAATATATTGAAGTCTAGACGACCGAGGAATCCAGTTTTAGTTATACCCCGCTCATCTGTAGCTAAGCTCCACCCACACTTCGCCCGTGTTGGAATCGATCGATCCCTGAACTCCCTGACTATCAATTTCCAGAAAACAATAGGGGTAAGCTGTTGAATATTTTGAAACTAATTTGTGCTGTTGCTGACTATGGCCGCAACAGCGCCAAGTCATATTAGTTTCAAAATATGAAACAACATGTTTATTAAATAGTAAAGACATACAATTCGTACAACAACACTTAGTCGTCATCAATTAATTCGTGACTAACTTAGCTACGCCATTCAATTGAATATGACGCCATCCTACAAGTCACGTAGTTTGATCATGACATCAGATGATTGACTGAGAAAATGGAATCCTCCATTACATATACAGTTTGAAGTTTGACTGCATATTCTATTGCGGGTTGACTATCATAATATCCGCTTCTCGTTGCCATAGTGCGTTTCTTATCCGCATCGCTCTAATTTATGGCCTATTAGTGGAGGGATCCGATCTGTTACTCAGATATGTGACGTCATAATAAGAAAAATGTCACATGATAGCTGATGTTACAATCAAAATGATGTAAGTCCGTTACGTATGTTGTAGCAACAGTTACAAGTCAAATTAGTTTCAAAATATTTAACAACCTACGTAAAATGTTGGTGGAGCGTAACTAGAAATGGGCGTGGCATAGCCAGAAATGGTTCCCTCTAATCTATGAACCCCGATCTGCGTTGTTCTTTGTTGGAAAGATCGTCTTTCACAGATTCCACGACCATGTTGCTTAATTGTTACTTTGGTTCCAACACATCCCTCTGGCCGGGCTGAGGAATGATGAGTGTTGGTATGTCTGGATATAGCCTCATATCCAGCAAAACACAATTACTGGACTCCATACCTCAGGATACCGTATCAAGTTAGAAAGCATTGTTGTCATTATCATTTTGTTGAGCCATTTTACTATAGGATTCGCCGCAGAAGTCAACCGCCATCCAGGGCATAGTGAATTACCCGCGTCATCTAGAATCATCAGAGGGCGTTGGATCATAGATCGGATCTGCCAAATTCAAGTGCCGACACTGGTTTATTTTCTGGCTGCATAATGAACTTGTTTTAGTCGATTGATATCGAACCAAACCTTTGGAACAACAGTTGCGGGTCAATCAACAGTGCCTCATTGCAACATGGTTTTTCTACTGAAAGGACATAACAGACGAAAATTAGATTTGAACACAAATCTTCAAAATATAAATTTTTATCATATTTTATGAATTAAAAAAATTTGAAAAATTTGCACACCCTCTCAATATTAAAGCTTCTGATAAGTCGTCGATTTTAATGCACTAGTGGAATATATTTTTCTCATTCTATGTTATATTGCTCACAATTAAACAGAAAGTGATTCTCATCCTCAACTTCATTACAGCTGGGACAAAGCTGCTCATTTCTATCTATGTCAATCCATCTTTGCGTTTCTCTGGCGAGTCGGTGGTTGAGTGTTGGAAAATGCATAAGCGTTAATGCTTCCCGGTATAACAGACGTTTACAGTAATTTTCGAACTTGAATTTTGTTTTTATTACACTGTAGAAGGTTAATCGCGTTGATTGGTTCATTTCTCCGGTCCACTCCTTGATGAATTTTTGTTCTAGTGTAGTAGTGAGCGTTTCGATAGCTGGACCAAGTGCTTGCCATTTATGCTCTCGTCTGTACATAGGTTTTGTTGACCAACGTTTTTAAAAATAGTTTTAATCGTTTCAATCCATTTAATTTGTATGTTGTGCCTCTTGCATCCTAATTTGGCTGTGAATGAGCTGTAGTGAAATATCAATTATCAGCGACAAAATATCATCCACGTGAGGACGTCATAGAACGACAATCATTGACACGATGACGTCACTCCCTGGGTTTCATGGAAATTGAAAAAACTGATTTTACAAGGCGAAATTTACTATTTAGGGATTCGAAAATGTGTAAATAATATATTTTATTTTAATTAAATTATGCAAAATCATCGTTTGGTGAGCTTTAACCCATCTCGGTCTGTGTTCCCCTTTAAATACGTAGTTGAGGAGGAATATGGGGTCACCACACACACTGTTGATATATTTTTCTAACCTTTTGTACTCCGCATCGTGTCTGGTAAATAAATAGTCAGACCATACTGTGAAATATGTGTGCACATTTGGCTAAGAAGCACCACATTTGGCAGTGATAGCATTTGACCTATAGATTAATATTAGATATTGACCCATTTGAATTTTTAAAGATTTTTCAAAAACACCTAAAATTGCATTCAAATGTCCAGAGAAAAGTGATATAACACCAACTTTGACATAATGGTAGCATATCAGAAGAGTACTAATATATGGTATATGTTATCTTTATTTTTAATTTAAAATGGCGGCCTTTTTCAAGATGGCTTGCAGAATATTCATATAGAAGACAAAAGTACTTACCCAACATTAAATGTGCAACACACAGGATTTCAAACATCAAATTTGACATGATAAATTTTATAGTGTACTTATATTAAATATGTGTCCACCGATATTATTTTGTTAATGGGCAACTATGCTCAAAATGGCCACCATTTTAAGATGGCCACCAATATAATGCCAGTTAAATCATTCAAGTGTTACAAAAATAGCATAAACTCGTTCCATGGGGGAATATTACGCGTGGACATAGCTATTAAGAATCATATGCTGAATAATAATAATAATAATAATAATAATAATAATAATAATAATAATAATAATAATAATAATAATAATATTAATAATAATAATAATAATAATAATAATAATAATAATAATAATAATAATAATACACTCTTTGAACCTGAAAGACCAATTTACGAAAAATCATAATTGAATAAATAATCTATTAGATATTTAGAAACTAGTTTGACTCGTAGATGTAGCTACCTGAAACAAATTAGTTCTAAAATATTCAACAACTAAACTGTATGATTGCCTTGAAATCTCGATTCTAGAAGTTCATGTGTCAAAGGGTTAAAGCGTTTTAAAGTTAAAGGTAAATACAAATTAGCAAATTACTCACACAATTAATTCATTTTCTTACCATTACTCTGTATCTTAAAATTCTAGCATATTACTTGGTAGTTTACTGGTCACGATTAAAATAGTTATCAGATTGACAGATTAACTCTTTCACTGATAAATTCCCCGTATCTCAATCTCAGGCCAAAGAAACAGGAAAGCTGTTGAATCTTTTGAAATTAATATGACTGTAATTCATGGCTACCTTAGGCATAAGTAACTTCCAGTCATATTAGTTCCAAAATATTCAACAGAATAAGCTACATGCATATCGTAACGAGTTTACTTTTTCATGACCTTGTCATTGAAAGGGTTAAATTCAGCCTTGGTATGGGTCCATAGACTAGATGCAGAGGCGGTCTTGATCATGGTCGTACTGACCACCACACTTGCAAAGAGCGGTACATTGCATTTCGGCGTTGGTGCATTTGCATGGTCCTCTACAGCCTTTGTCTACATGGCATCCGCAACGCAATAGTTCCTTGTATGCTTTAGATGCGTAGGGCAACGTGGTGCACAGAGGTTTCCAGGACTGTTTCTGATCTCCAATTTCATTGACTTGAACATGGTAACTCAGGAGTAGGAAACAAGCACTGGTCCCAACAATGTTCAGCTTCATATGCAATTTGCTTTGTTTGTTACCGTAACGTGTTTGATATAGGCAATATGTTTTCGAGCGATCTTCCTTTCTGTGTGGAGAGGATTTTGTGGGCATCATTGACATTCTAGCATGCACTTGTTCTATCATACATTAGTACAACAAATTGTTCAACTACTGGCATTGCATCCATGGCATCTTGTTCTGTTGGTGTTTGTCTTAATGACGCGAAATGTGGTTGTGACTTCTCCATATGCCATCCATGCTGCCAATGCTGTGATCTTACCTGGGCCGGCAAATGCAGATGTTTGGTGGCACCCAGTAAAAGAGTGAAAAACGTGAAGTGCACTAGATTACTTGGGTCCAAGAGTTGTAACAATATCACATCCTGCGATGTAGCGGAAATGTTTGCCTGTTCCAACTGCAATCCACATTTCAGTAATATCCATTCCACTAAAGAATGAAATGGCTAGCACGACAACATCACTATCTACAGTTCTTAGCATGACTTTATTGAAACCACGTTTGGCACAATCGAATGCATGCAAGAGTAATCGAGTGCTGGCCTCTTCATGCACTCATGGGGATATATCACACATGTTGTAAATAGATGTGGGCAATACAGGATTGCCACTGGTAGCCAGAATATCCGGCTGTTCCTTCACATGAAATCGTACTTGTCTGCTTATCTAGGTAATTCTCTTCTAACTTCAAGAACTCGGCCCAGTTGCCTGGAAGCTTTACGCCCGATTCAACCATGCGATGGATACCCTTTATACGTTTGCTCCGCGAAGTGGCTTTCAAACTGTTGTTGATATATAGGTCTCAGATGACATCGAGCTTATAAAGCAAGTAGATACGGTCTGCATAGTTGGCAAAAGTCTTTGCAGGCACAATTTGGTTTGCTCCAATCGACGAGTGTTGCATCTACTGCTGGAGTTATTTCTGAAGAATTGGGCAAGTTCGCCAGACACTTCAATAAGTCAGATTTTGCTCCCAGCCTTAAGTTGTCAAATTATGAAATGGAAGGTGGATATCCTTGATTCTCATGAGCGAAGAATTCCTCCAGGTTTCCCTGACGATCTTGTCATGAAATATGCAGTTGCGAGCATAAGGAACAGTTCTGCTTCAGTGACGTACTTCCTTGTTTTCCTGTAGAATTCTGCAGTCTTCGTGGGTTGCTGAAGAGAGCAAACTTATTCCGTTTTATGGGATCTGTAATTGACTTTGTTTGAGTTACAAGGCGCTCTTCCACAAACGCATTAAACTGCTGCATACCAACTTTCTCACTTGTTCGAACTGATGTCACTAGCTTATCACTGGCGAACTCTTTGGTGTCTACAACTAGAATATCATGAGTGCCTTCCTTGAAAGGATTTCCTGTGCTTCCTACAACGCCAACCAATGCACCAACCTGATTTTGGAATGTGAACACTTTACGTGTTTATTGTGATGAAGATCTGGGCCTTTACTTTGATTTGTCTTTATAGCATCCTGACAACCACACCAGCAACCTCTGGTCCTGAAATCATCCCTCGCAGTAACTTAGATGAACTTTCTATTGACCCAATAACATCTTTCACAACCTTATTGTTCTCTTCATGGACATGGTCAATCGATATGACTGTGAATGCACGCTGTGTTTTGCATGTGACAAAGCAGCCAATCTAAAACAAAGATTCTACATATAGGAGATTTTTCCTTAAGCTTTGTATATCGCGTAAGTGAATGGGTAGCCAACGAGCATAATTGTTGTGGTCAAGGGCGAAAAAACATAGTAGTAGATGCCCCATGGATTCGTGATACAGGTCAAAGTTCCCATCATGCAGTTACTGAATAAACACAAGGATCAGTAACTCAAAGTTCATCGTTAGCGCCCGGTACAGGAATTGAGGAAGGTCTGATGACCTCATTGTACGGGATACATGGGCGGCCCTAAGAAATGCCACTGCTGTGCCAGATGATGCAATATTCGCTTGTGTAATTTCACTTGCCCATCCACTCCTTTCAAGCCAACCTACAATGGTTCGTAGTGCGGCCGTTTCAGTATGCAGTCCTCCCAGCAGGATGGTATATTTTGTTTCCCTGTATGTGTCCAGCCAATCATCTCGGCGATTGTGTACAGTGGTTGGTCATATGCAATGATGGTGATCTGACCAGGATGTAGGAGCTGCACATATGTGTTGACGAGATTCATTGTATGTGATATCATGGCAACTGATTTTGCTTCTTCCTGGAAGAGGGGTAGCAAGGAATTGATATCAATTGGACTCTCAGGTGTCTGCCGGGTGAGACTGGCATGGAATGCTACCCATGAGTCCTCAGTGGTGTTGTTATCAAGTACATCCTTGACATGGTTCAGCCACCTAAATAAACATATATGAAATGTGATGTTATTATTCCCACGCGTGTTGATAAAATCGACTCCCTTCGTCCATCCGTCTGTCCATCTGGCTATCGTACTGACATATGTGCACGACACACACTTCGTGGGACATCCAATTGAAATTTGCGGAGTCAACATATACAGATACAGATCTTCTCTGACACCGTTTGGTGGAATTCAACCAGATTTGGTATGCGAGTAGCCCATATGATTGCAGAGTGCAGGGTGGCATTTACATTTGGCTCCCCCTAAGTGTTATGGGTGTGGTTAAGCGGTAAAAAATTGATTGTAGCAGGTGGGTAGGATGTGGTGGGTGGGGGTGGGGTGGTAGAGGGGACAAAGATGGCGGAATTCAACCAAATTTGCTATGTGAGTAACTCAAATGATTAGTAAATACTGTTAGTATAATCAGATGTGCTGGGATAGAAAGGAACATTCACATTTTAAATTTTGGTATATTAACACGCACACACGCACGCAGGCACGCACGCATGCACGCACGCACGCACGCACGCACGCACGCACGCACGCACGCACGCACGCACGCACACACGCACGCACGCACACACCAAAATTACCGTATTTCGAAGCAAGATTCAACATGGTGGCCATTTTGAAATTATTAATTCACGGTAATATCAAATGCTTCTTTTGTGCGTGATAGACCTATATGCTATGATTATTGTGGCTCTGTTAGGAGTATTTATTTGCGCAATTAACCATCTGCTTACAGTAGGTGGATTGAATTGGGGGTATTTCCGTACTTTATCCAGCATTCATCTTGAAAATGGCGGCCATCTTAAGATTTAAAACCCTACATATATCATTAACCAATGATCTTTCCTGTATGATATACTAGCATTGACTCAAATTGGATGATTTTATCATTCATTCTTATCATCTTATACAATCAAAGGTATTCAACCATAAAAATGTCTTTTTGTTAATATCTTGGCGGCCATCTTGGAAATGGCAGCCATTAAAAAAATAATATCAATTTACTCATATATCTGATTTATTCAGTAGGCAAAGTATTATTGTCATGTCAAAATTGGTGTTCTAACTCCTTTCTGGGGACAACTGAATACAATTTTAGCGATCTGAGTCTATTTCCATATTATCGTGGCGGCCATTTTGAAAATGGCGGCCATTTTGAAAAATATTTTAAAATTCAAATGGGTCCATAGCTAATATTAATCTATAGGTCAAATGCTACCACCACACCAAATTTGGTGCCTTTAACCAAATGTGCACAATTACATCACTTTTCTGCACCATATTGCCTTGACTAAAACGGATTTTCATGTTCTATCACGAATTGTTGTTTCCATTGGTCAGTTTGGCGGCCATCTTGGTGGCAATCGGGGATTTCTGACGAAAATCGATAATCGGTATAACTATTGGACAAGGCATTATACAGAGACAACTGACTAATTTTTTCCATGTAACTTTACGACAGTAATCGGTTGAGAGGTTTATTTTCGTGAGTTACACAGGTTGGATTTATTAAAAAAAGAAGAAAAACATGAAAAAAATCAATACAATTTACACTCAAACTCTTACATGTATACCCAATCTTCTTGCTCGTCTAGTAGGAGCGATAATAACTTGCTCGTTTTTAGTATATTGAGACGGTTATCTTTATGATTCAGCCTTCAGGTGGTTCTCATGTATCAATTCGCACACATATTTAAAAATGCACCCGAATGGTAACTTTCCTGATTCATCTCAGATGAGGTAAATGAGTGGTTAATATCCACAATAAAAAGTAATTCATTTATACCTCATTTATTTGAGTCTGATGATGTAGTAATGCTAATTTGACTAAAGATTTTTTCTTAACCGATTACTATAGAGAGTCTTACTTGTGTAGATTTAGAGGCAATTGCCCATGTAGAGGCTGTTACAAAAATTTTACTAAACCAGGATCGCTTGACGTGCAGTTTAATATCTAATGACGTCTTAACATCATGCCACTCTCGTAATCCACCATCATCCTCTACCATGCAGTGGCCCACTCTAGAATGCATCTTGTGTGTGCGGCTTGAACTGAATGTGTCGATAAAGACTGAGGGATACATCAAGTTCTCATTATTCAAGGACAAGCACTGTGCCTTGAAAGGGCCTACTTGGTAACAGATTGAGTCTCGAGCCATAGAACTAGGGCTACACTGTCTACACAGCATTGTGCAAGAGGAAGACCTGCAAACGAAAAAGGCAGATTTCTACCAGTTCTGTCGCAAGTCATTCAAGCTGAAATACATGTAGGTCAATCACAGCCCATGCTAAGCATCGTGATATTGATACAGAGCAGAATAGCTATGCTGCTATTCAATTGAAGGCATTCACTGCTGTGCTTGATTCCATTTAAGACCAAGTTATTTGTCAGAACGAGGTTCTGCAGCTTGCATCACTGCATTTTCTCTACATTCACGTGTTGGAGAGAAATGACTTCCCCAATCCATCATACAGACCCGACGTGAGGACCATGATATTCATGAGTGTGTAGATTTAGCCAAGGTCACTCCAGGTGAGAAAGGCTGTATCACATATAACCTGGTCTACAGTACCGGTATATCTGTGGCAGATGCAGTGACCTATGCGTATAAGCTTGGGTTCAAAGATAAGTATGAGAATGTGACACTGCCATTGCGTAGTATAATCCATCGGGCGTTCAACGAGACGAAGTCACTTCCATGGCCTCACAGCTGATGATCTTGAGGTCAAGTCATCCAATGAACTCCCCCAGCCTGACATCATGAAGGTCCTGAACTTTGTCATCTCTGATGATGCAGACGAGGGAAAGTATGAGGAGACTAGACGCATCATGCTCTTTAAGGCCAGCTATGACACGCCCCTCCATCTTGACGTGTGCTCAGTTTTTAAAGTAACCGATGTGTCAAATTTTGTAGAAATAGTTTTGCATCATGCCAGTTGCTCTAATGGTAATCGTTTTATTTACTGTTTCCAAACATCTGCTGTGCTGTGACTGAGAGCGAGAGCGAGAGCGAGAGCGAGAGAGAGAGAGAGAGAGAGAGAGAGAGAGAGAGAGGTAGGTGGTGGTGTGTGGTGTGTGTGTGGGGGGGGGAGGGTGCTGGAGGGAGGTGGGGTGGGGTGGGGGGTATTTATCAAAATACATCGTCCTCTGCACCACCATATGACAGTAAACAACACACCACTATCCTTAGTAGCGTGGGTAACTGTGAGGCCCCGGCTGACGAGGTTTCGACATTCCTCACTCTCCAGATTAATACTGGCCAGGGCAACGGCTTGTTCCATTCGAGTGGGACAATATGAACACAATAACGTCGTACATCCATGGCTTAAACATGGCCAACAGCTCTTGTGACATCACGATACGGGTGGTAAAACCCAGGTTTCATACCAACAACCAAGATCGGTTGCTCCCTCTTTACAAATGGAGCAAGACACGCTCCCTGAAAGTGAACACACCAGAGATCTTGGCCCTTGTCCGAATCTATAGCTGAGTCGGGCACAAATTTCATGTAGGAGCTGTGTTCAGTCCACCAACCGTAAACAATGAAAAGTATTCGAAGTACATCCAAGAGTATCTTGTCTGGTCACTTGGTCACTGGTACGGGTGGTTGGGAGCAGAGGGGAGAAGGAACTAATCACAGGACTTAGTAGATTCATGTCAGATGCTGGCGCCAGTCACTGTCAAAAGTCAACCATCACTTATTTCGCCCCATCAACCAGCCCTTCACCGCCATCAAGGAGCTGCGGAAATAGTCAGAGGATACAGGTGCAAGTGGGTCACGAGTATGTCCTTAAAACCATCGACCTTGGTGGCTGTATGGAGGCCCTTTCTCCCATTCGTAAATTCTCAGTCGAGTAAAAGAAGCATGGTGCCACCACAGGGCCATTCCACACTATGATGAGCTGCATGGTCATGGTGGCATGTAACAAATGCAGTGTCTCAGGCTGCTCTGAAATTCTCGGTGAGGCTGAACTCATCACTAGTGGCTGCCTAGGTAGTGTGCTGAGAGGGAAAACATATAGACTAAAGTCCTGCTTCATGTCAAAACAGCCAGGGACGCCACGGAGCAGCTGTTACTTGAGAGATTCATTGAGGAGGATAACGTCGAGGTCACCAACCCCGAGGCCCTGTTAAATCTCGTCAAGACTTATAGTCGTGTTACCCTCGACCTCGCGTTGCCAGACCCATTCACTTTCAGCATCCTCGAGAGGTATGCAACCTATGAAGACAAGGCACATGCCAACCACTTCGGCAAAATCGTCACAGTTTGACTCAGTGTCATAGACGATACCCTCATGCTCATAATACTGCACTATTCTGTGATGACTAACAGGTTGACCCTGTTCCACAAGTGCAACAATGATATGGCAGACGTCTCCTCTGCATATGAATGATACTGTATGACGTAAACCTTTGAGAAATTGCTCGAAATGAGTGGTCTCACCGACGATGCAGACTGCCCATTAGGCCGGAAAACACAATGAGCGGGAGAGAGCTGAGATTAAGAAGTCTGATTAGGCAGTTCAGTGTACCATCTCTGCTATTCGCATCTTCAGTCCTTTTCCTTAGGCCGAGTAGGACCACATTTACAGCGTGGCGCCTGGTGGACCTGCTTCCACAGAGGTAGAGTTGGATGTGCGCTCTGCCGAGGCAGCTTGTTAGCAGGCCAAAGAAGCATTCATCCGAGATTAATTTGTTGATGGCTCTTCTGAGACATTGATCTTTGAGCCAATCAAGAGGCAGAAGCTGAAGACTATGGACGTCTCCATTAAGGCGGTCAAGCTCACGGCATCACAGTGCGTTGAAAGATATTTTCCACATGTTTGTCTTTGTAGGTTATCCTGTACCGTGAGTAAACTGACCTCGCTGTCTGGATGAGCCCCTTACCATTGATACGGTAGTCACTCACGCATGTCCTTCACAGTCTCAACATGACCATTGGGCTCTTCAATAAGACAAACAAGGTCGCAATCCTTCATTTGTTGATAGAAGATGTCCTGAGGGTGTGCCTTATCCAAAAGATAGCTCTACATCCAGGATGGCAACACACTTTTCCGAGCAAATTATCAGATTATTGTATACCTATACCAATAGCCTGGTGCAAAAAAGATAACAATTCATCGATCTCGCTGTATTACGAGACAGCATATGATTAGATATATAGATGGAGTATACACATGAGTGGGTACAGGTGCGTGTGTGCGTGCGTGTGTGCTTACCAACAACTTGCGTATCAATATTGGCTAGTCTGAAGAGTGGCTCAGCACATTGCCTATAAATGTGTTTGGCGCGGCTGGAGCCGCTGACTGGGTTGACGAATACGAGCAGTCTGCGAGGACGCTGAGGTTCTGAAATTAACATTATCAATAACCAGAATAATTACCCATCACAATAGCAGAGCTTATAGCGATAAGATAAGATAAGATAACTTTATTTGCTAACCACGGCGCCTAACTGAGTGGTAAACTGTAATATAATAACTATTGTAACAGCATAAATTCGAGGCAGTAAATAAACAAAAGGAATGAGCGACAGTTACTGATTTAAGGAACGAGAGTAAAAAAGAGTACAGTGCCAAGAATGCAAAATACATAGATGGAAATATATCCTAGTGACCTTATAAGCTATGCAAGGTAAAGCATGAGGAACCCAAATGCATTACTGTTAAGATTTTATTGTGTTGTAATCGTGCCTGCCGGTCTGTACCACAGGGCTCGAAAATTATAAAAATATTGTGTTGCCCCCAGTGGCAAGTACGCCATTTAAATTAGGTTGTCCGACTACACTTCCAGGTTGCCAATTTCTGTAAATTCTGTTGAAAATATATATTGTTGTAAGCTATGTAAATATCAATTTAACCATTATATTTATCCCTCGTATCAGCCAAAAATGGCTTCTGCAGTGATCTTGAGAAATGTCCATTTGCAGACCAAGAGAAGACGATTTTTGAAAATTTTACCACTGGAATGACTGGCTTGATAACCGAGCCAGTCTTCTTCTTCTTCTTATTTTCGATCGCTGGTATCACACATGGAGAGCCGTTCTCAAGATGAAATCTGTGGTTTTCTGCAGTTCTTCCACAGGCCCATACAGCTTTTCAAGAAAAGAGGTTGACAAAGGCCAGATCTCTTCTCGCAGCAGCTGGTACGTACTGCAACATTGAAGTATGTGCTCTGTGGTCTGTTCTGCTTCTCCACAAGGACAAGCGGGCGATGTCGTAAGGTGGAACCGCCTGTACATGTGTTGGTTTAGTCTGTTGTGTCCAGTTCTGAGACGAAAAATGGTCACTTGCTCTGGCCTCGAGAGATGATGGTAGGCATCTTCTGATTGAGGTGTTCTATAGAGGGACTTAGTGATAGTCTTCATCTCTGTAAGGGTAACCATGTTTTCTGTCTGATTCTCTTCTGCACCCACCTTTGCCATCTTGTCTGCTTCCTCATTTCCTTGGACTCCACAGTGTGAGGGGATCCACTGCAGTGCTATCCGAAAGCATTTGATGGTTTGTAGTGCTTCTTCAAGTTGTGGCAGCTTACCTTTGGTGATAGCCTCAAGGACGGAGCGGGAATCAGATAAAAAGACAATCTGTGCAATAGGGTCTGCTGTTCTGCTGATGGTATTAGCTGCATGAACCAGTGCTTCGACTTCAGCTCTGTAGTTTGTGCAGTGTTTGCCTGTCGGTATTGCAGCTGACTCATGTTGTCCATTTGGATACTGTATGTGCAGTCCGGCACCTCCGCTCCTAATTGCATCTTTGGCTGATCCATCTGTGTAGATCCTTATCCATGTCTCCTGAGGGTACATTTCTTCCAGCATGACTAGGGTCAGGGCCTTCTTGCTCACATCACTGTGTTCATTTTTGGTTGTGAGATAAGGTACTGTGGTGCGAATAGCTATGCTTTCTAGTTTGTTTTCCCAGGGTGGAGGATCAAGGGTGTGGTTTGGGTCTTCTATTTGTGCTGGCAACATTTCTTGGTGTTTCCTTTGAAGTGCTTTTGTCTCTTTCACAAAACTTGATCTTTTAAGTCTTCCTGATGACAGCTGTGCTTGCCTGATCTTCATCGGGTGGTTGTTGAACGATTTGAACCTTGCAGCTTGGATCAGTGCTTTGCATTCCCTTCCTTTACTAAGTGTGGGGATGCCTGCTGTCTGCTCCATTTTTTCTATTGGTGTTGATCTCATTCCACAAGTGATGATGCGCAGTGCCTGGTTTTGTACTCTGTCGAGGTTCTGTTGATGAGATTTAGCTGCTGTCATCCATGAGCTGGATCCATACTCAAGGTGTGGTCGTACGACACCTAGGTAGATGGTCTTGAGGATCCTTTCATTGGCACCCCACTTTGTTCCTGCCAGCTTCCTCATGATGTTTAGCTTTCTTCTGGCCTTTGCCTCTGCATTCTGGATGTGCTCCTTCCATGTTAATCTTCTGTCATAGGTGACTCCAGTCATTCCAGTGGTAACTCTTCAGTTCTTTTGGTCTGCAAATGGACATTTTCTAGGAGAAAATTGAAATTTTCTTGAAAAAATTTGAGTGTTAAAGGATTAAGACTAAAAAAAATAATTAGTCACCAAAGTACATATACAGACCCTGAACATAACACATTATCTAGCTTGTCCCCCAGGCCAACCAGTTTGCTAAAATGTGGTTGTCCTGCAGTAAAAAGTTGTTGCCCCGGACCACAGGATAGTGTAATTTTCGTGGCCTGTCCCCGTATCTCAAAAAACGTCCGATCCCATTTGGCTCAAATCTTAATACAATGAAGTGCGGTGCAAGAGGATTTCCAGACATTGGCCGTTATCTGGATAAGAGAAGGCGGATCCGGATCGGATCAATTTCTTGATCTGAGGATATCTCGGAAACTACCTGTCCAATTTGGCTAAGATTTTAGCACAGAAAATGGTGTGACCAAACACTAGGGTTACACAACCCGGAGCATGATCCAGGAAAATCGGAAAAATTCGGAAAATACGGAAAAATTCGGAAAAATCCTGAAAATCCGATAACCTTTTACAGTATGACAAAAAAGAGAGGGCGGTGGTCTGCAACGTCTAATTTCTCTTGTTTAAATTCTATCTAAATTCAAATGAATAGGTTGAGTTTGGAAGCACATCAGTACTACCTGCGTATATTCGATAGTAATTTATATTTAGATTGCGATGGTAAATATCAAACCGAAAACTGTATGGGAGACACGTGTATAAGACTTATGTCTTACTGTGCTCCCATTGAACAAAATAAAATTCTGTTTAAACCAAACCGAAAACAAATAGGACGATGTCGGTAAAATAGATTAAAAAAACCTGTGATGATGACAAAGAAGACGATAATAGCAAATATAATAATTACGCCACTGGCATAATTACTCTAACCGTACAACGAAGCATCGACATAAAATAGACTGTGACTAATATTTTTGTAAAATAATTGTGTGTTGATTGTGGGAATATGCGGCAGTGGGAATACTATTAAACCTGGTAATAGAGGAATCCAGTTTTAGCTAGTCCCCGCCCATCTTTAGCTAAGATCCGATCGATCCCTGAACTCCCTGACTATCAAGTTCCAGAAAATTATACAGGTAAGCTGTTGCATATTTTGAAACTAATTTGACTGGGTGTTGTGGCTGCCTATAGCAGCAACAGAACCCAGTCAAATTAGTTTCAAAAATTTTCAACAGCATGTTTATTAAATAGTAGACCATACCATTCGTACAACCTGACGGACTATTAAGTGTTTAAGACTGACTAAATCGAGTCATTCATGATGTAATTGATTATGACGCCAGCCTACACGTCACGTAGTTGATCATGATATCATCTGATTGCATGAGAAACTGGATCCTTCGGTTGAATTCTACAAGAATTTGACATATATATGATGACACACATTATACCTGTATTTATGGTCTAAGGCGTGCTCACACTACAGAGTTAATCCGGAGTAACGCCATATTTCATCATGGCGTTACTCCGGATTAAATCTCTAGCGTGGACACGGCCTAAGTTTGTCATAATAATGATGCTCGTTGTTTCGATTTCCTACAAAAGCCAGTATACTGTACTACTAGTAAGACGAATAATAAAGTGACTAATTCCCTAGCTATCTAAGGCCGTGTTCACATTAGAAAGTTAATCCGGAATAAGTCCAATCGATCACAAAATTTCATTTTGCTAGTGTAAGCATTCACACTTGCACACGTTATGGCAAATAAACGAATCTTTGCGATCGATCGGGCATTACTTTTGACTTACTTCGGATTAGCCCTATCTAGTGTGAACACCGCCCTAGTCTCTCACCGCGTGTCCGGACCACTGCCCGAAATCCATCTCTAAGTTCCTGGCATTTCTTCAGATCGCCGTAAAACGCCACAGCAACTAAACCAAGTTGCTCGTTTGCACGATAGTCTATACAATGCATCTTCAATTTTCCGTATCGAATCGGGTTCTTTGGCACAATAAGATTTGTATCCTTAGTGTCGTCACTATTTTCAACTATTGGCTGTTCAATGGTTACCTTAGAATGTGCGCCTAAAGCCTGAGGACCACGATGAACCTTAAATACATATTTTCCACTTTTCCCCTTAGCTCGATCAACGTTATCAAACGGTCCATCATTCGAGATGGATGCTATCGCTTTAGAGTCCAGGATCTTTAATTCGGTATCGCCTTGACTGTCGTACGTTTTGTGACGTAATCCACATCTAGACCCCTCACGAACGGTCTGATCTACTTTGTCTTTGGATTTCGATTTCAATTTCCAAGAAATGTCCTCTTGAATATCAACAGCCAGGATATCACAGATGGAGATCGATTCTGAAATAATTGAGGAACACAGTTTTAGCTATGCTCCGTCCATCTTTAGCCAAGCTCCACCCATACATCGCTCGTGTGGGGATAAACCGATAATACATGAACAATGCAGGTAAGCTGTTGAATATTTTGAAACTAATTTAACTGGGCGCTGTTGCCATGTTTATTAAATAGTAAAGACATATAATTTGTACAACAACGCTTAGTCCGTCATTAATTAAGGGTTCGTAGTGAACTTATCTCCGTCATTCATTGATTTTTACGTCAGGCTACACGTCACCTAGTTGATTATGACGTTATATGACTGATGGATAAACCTGAATGATCCATTGGAAGATTAGTTTAAATCTATTATATACAGTACAGCTCATAAATAAGCTAACATGTTTCTAAAACAAAAGCAGAAACATGTTGGTTAGTATGAATGTTTTAGACTTAATTCGCCTTAGGCAGCGATGGTTTCCAAGCAAATCCAAAACTCCAAAATAGTCATCAGTACGTTTTATTTTTCTTTGTAAAACGTTATTTCTGCACTGTACCTTAACATTAACGCCTATGTTCGGTTTTATGGTGACAAAAAGGTGGTTCCTGAATACAGGTGTCTTAGGGAAACAGCGTACTGTAGGTCACATTACCATCCTATATGATATCTGACTTGTTTTAAGCGATAACCTATCGTATGTTATCACCTGTATGCTGCCGACGATATATGGGATGGATCAAGGTCGATAGAATCTCGATAGCTGCGGGTGAAGCGTCAAAAGTAAGTCACACTGAGGTCACAATGACCTGTTTGTTCTACGGTACACACCTTACGCCGACAATACCTGCATACACCACGTTTGATTACGGTATAGAAAAACTCTTGCAATGACAATACGGGATAAGATTTTTTGTGTCTGTCTGTCTGTCTGTCTGTCTGTCTGTCTGTCTGTCTGTCTGTCTGTCCGTCCGTCCGTCTGGCTGGCTGGCTGGCTGGCTGGCTGGCTAGCTGGCTGGCTGGCTGGCTGGCTGGCTGGCTGGCTGGCTGGCTGACTGGCTAGCTGGCTAGCTGGCTGGCTGGCTGATTGACTGAAAAAACAAATAACTAAGGAACATGATGCTTTTTTTTGCTGCTACCCGCAGCTAAAACTTGACCTGGCCCAGTTGTTCTTTCAAATAAACATTTCCCACATTAGCGTATTTGTGGAAAATACCCTCCCAGAATGCTTTGCGCATACTACTTCCGGCTGGTAAACGTTGATAGCCGACTCGCAAACAGCATTACTTTACTATTGGGAGACAGCCATCGTAAGTTGAAATGTACCAACATTTAGCTACTAGAGCCTGAATGTCTTTCTTTGACGTAATGATAAAAAGCAAAAAATTCCATGCATAGTTTATAAGTGGCCTATTGGCTCAGCTGTATAGATATCATGAGATGAGGTTAGTTATCCTTTAACATTATCGAATCCATAAGACCGCAATGATGGCGAATGCATTAAAAGGAATATATAGTAATACAATCTGTCACTCAAATATGACGTCATAGTGAATTACGTCGCATGTAGTTTGACGTCATAATCAATTACTGATTAGGTCATGAATGGCGTATCTAAGTTCCTCATAGACGCTTAATGGTCCGTCAAGTTGTACGAATTATACATCTTTACTACTTTATTACCACTCTGTTGAATATTTTGAAACTAATTTTACTGGGCACTGTTGCTAAAGCAGTCAGTCAAATTAGTTTCAACGTATTCAACAGGTTACCTGTATAGTTTTCTGAAAATTGAGATTCAGGGAGTTCAGGGCTCGATCGTGGGTGGAGATTAGCAAGGAATGGGTGGGGCATAGCCAAAGCTGGCTTCATCCATTAAAACATACGCAATAGAGGGATCCGAACATTCACGTATCTGACGTCATAATCAATTACTTCACATGTTTACTGACGTGACACTCAAAATTACGACGTCAAATATCGAAAGGTTCCTCATAAAAATGTGCTAATTCAATGTCTTGAATTTACAATTTAATAAACGTTCTGTTGAATATTTGGAAGCTAATTTTACTGTCAATAACCATAATAACTATTCTGTTTAATATTTTGAAACTAATTTGACTGGATGCTCAAATTCTGGGAATTCAATATTCAAAGTGGTAAAATCGAATCAAATGCGAGTATAAAGTGTGGTGGAGCTAAGCTAGAAATGGGTGGAGCACAGCTAGAAATGAAACCATCCGTTAGGCCACCTTAATGAACCTTTAGATGTGCCACGCCCATCACTAACTGAGCTCCACCCACACCTCGCCGTGTTGGGATTGATCGATCGACAAATGCCCTTGCTATCAATTTCCTGAAAACTATAAAGGGAAGCTGTTGAATATTTTGTAACTAATTTGACTGGGTGCTGTTGCTGCCTATGGCAGCAACAGCGCCCAGTCAAATTAGTTGCAAAATATTCAACAAAATATTTATTAAATAGTAAAAGCAAACAACGCATAGACCCTCCTCAAATATGCGTTCGTCACGCACTTATCGAAGTCATTCATTATGATGTCATTGTACACATCACGCAGTTCATTATGACGTCATATGATGGGTGGGCACTCTGGAAAGGTGAATTGTTTAACTACAGTACAGTTCATAAATAAGTCAACATCAAAAACAGAAACATGATATTTAGTACAATTTCAAAGACGATGTAAGAAATGTTCTGTATAATATTTTGAACATAATTGGATTGGAAGACATAATTTCCTTAGGCAGCAATGGCTTCCAATCAAATTAGGTCCAAAATATTCAACCGTATGTTTATTTTAATTTTAGAAACATTTAGTTCTGAATTGTACTATAATCGCTAAGAAGTAAAATATAGGGATAACATTGCAACTATGCAAATGCGGAGAGAAGACTGTATCTTCACAAATATTATACAGTTCGCCCAAGTACACTTAAAATGTATCAACTTTTCAATACAAAAACCCGCAAAAGAATAATAGATCTCTTTAAATGTATTGACGTCAATATGAATAAGTTTTAAAACAAGAAATGAAGGCCTTGTCCCATCGAGCTACGATGACCTGCGCTAGTAGTACTGTAGGGTTCTGTACGCTATTGTTCTTCACCGCAGGAGGTCTTCTAGAACAATGGCGAACAGCCGCACAGAGGGTAGAACAATGGCAAACAGCCACACAGGGGTAAAGAACAATGGCGTACAGCGCCCTTCGTTTGAGAAATTTTAGAGAACAATGGCGTACAGCCGCACACACCTGAGAGATTAGAGAACAAATGCGAACATATTCGCACACTTGAGAATCAATATTCATGGTAAAACCCCGTGAGATGTCCTGAAAATGTTAACCCTTAAAAGTTGTGTATTTTACGTTTTAACATAGCTGCGGTGCACCCCCCCCCCCCTCTCTGTGGTACCATGGTATGTAAGGTAAAAATAATAGAGTTTAAGAGGAGGACTGATAATAGGATGTAAAAAAATAGAGTTTAAGAGGTGGTCTGATAATGGAGGCCTATGAGGAGGATGAGGAGTAGAAGGTTGAGTAGTAGTGAGGAATTACGTCAATGCTCGATATTGATGTATATTTTGAAAACGATTTGACTGAATTTGTTTTTAAATACTTAATAGTTGATGGTATGTTAGAGAGGTGGTCTGATAATGGAGGTCGAAGGAGGCGGCGGAGGAGGAGGGATGAGGAATGCTATCTCGGCCGCCCTCTGCTATCTCTGCCACCCTCTGCCTGACCCTGTTCTCTACGCATGAGCGCGCATTATTCACCTGGCGGTCCTTTAAGAAAATGCATAAAGGTGGTCGCTCATAGAGGTGTCGCGACGGATGAGGAGGATGGCTGACGTATGCTAGCGTATTCGCCGAGGCGTCGTCTTGCACGTTATCTCTATACGAATATTTTGAAAATAATTGATTGTAAGCCGCTGTTGGTCTAGTCACCATCAACCCCCTCCGTGGTTTAAGTCATTTAAAAAATGGCAGTCATTTAATTATTAAATTTTCAAAATTGTTATGGAAATGGTCATCGTTGACGATCGATGTTGTATAATATTATATAGATAGTATTATCTACCATATTTATGTCTTTAAAGCGGCAATCATTTCATTATTAAAAATATGAACAAATTCCCAGTCATTTACTCTTCCCAAAAAAATCAGAGTGTTGCGTTACACGGGAAATAGTGATCTACGTTGTATGTATAATATTATATATATATATATATATATATATATATATATATATATATATATATATATATATATATATATATATATATATATATATATATATATATATATATATATATATATATATATATATATATATATATATATATATACATATATATACATATATATATATATATATATATATATATATATATATATATATATATATATATATATATATATATATATATATATATATATATATATATATATATATATATATATATATATATATATATATATATATATATATATATATATATATATATATATATATAATTTTATCTTACGTATTTAAGGTGATTCTTTAAAGTGGAAGTCATTTAATTATTAAATTTTCAAAAATATGAACCTGATGTGTTCCCCAGTCATTTAATTTTAAAAAGTCAGACACGTACACAGTAATTTTTTCTAGTTTTAGATGTTGAATACTATTATATAGATAGTTTTATCTATCGTATTTATGTCTTTAAAGTGGCAGTCCTTTAATTAAAAAAATTTCAAAAATATGAACAAAATGCGTTCCCAGTCAACGTCAATGCATTAATCGACCACGAACAATAGCATACAGATGGCCATTTAGAACAGTAGCGTCCATCGATCACAATGTGTGCTTGTGTATGCATGTGTGAAGAGGGTTGTTGTGTGTAAAAACTTTATGACATTATTTTATGTTTTGAACAGATAAAGAGTTCTCTTTCGAATGATGTGTTTTGAGATAGCTCTCAGTCTTCGCAGACCCGCACAGGCGTGGTTGTCACTTTGGTAACAAACTGCGCCATGTTTGCTTTTTGTATATCAGTCGGAGTATCACCGATTACAGGACACCCATGCGGATACTGTTTGATTGGTAAAAGACAATAGCACTCCTTGCAGGTGTACACCATCTCTTTAGGGTCTGTTTTCTTGATCATATGCCTACATACACTCTCGTGTTTCGACCGTCGGCATATGGTGTCGCAGATGTCGATGGAACACCAACGACATCGCACATACCCAGTGTCTGATCCATCATAGTTTGTACTGCTGGCCATTTTATCCGAATATACATTAACATTTACATTTATGCTACACCGCTCTACTACAAAAAATATACGGAATATCACGTGAAACTGTAGCGTACTGGCCTCCATATAATGACACATACATGCAGGTGAAAATATTGGATATGTTCACATGATGGATCAGTTTGTTAAATGGTTAATGCGCATAAAATCTGTGCGTGTTAAAAAAGTATCCAGGGAAATTCTGACCACCTCATTATTGTGCATAATGCATCTATGATTCGCTTTTAATCCTTCAATTGGTACGCAAATGCGTTAACCTTCATCTAAAACTTAGTGGCTTCCTACCAGTCATTTAATTTTACAAAAACCCAGCAATGTACATCTCTATATGGGTAATATATAGGTAAACCAAGCGATGTTGTATGTATAATATTATATAGATAATAATCATGCATCTCGTATTTAAGAAGTGGTCTTTAAAGAGACAGTTATTTAATTATTAAATTTTTAAAATTGTCATAAAAATGGTGGGAACAATGTCCACCATTGTCATCGTTGCCGAATAATGACGAGCACCATTGTATCGGTTAACATATTAATTAGGTGGTTGATGCGCTTCCTCGTGGTTGTAGTAAAAAATATTTTGAAAGTAAGTGGAAGTGTGTGCGTATGAAGGTACTAGTGCGAATTCTAGCTTCCTATGTAAAATTAGTATCAAAACTATTCGCTTAAACTACCAATGCGCCATGATTTAGGTTAGAAAAATCAGAAAATAACATCCCTGGAATGACTGTAGAGGTGGTCGCATAATTGAGGTGGAACGAGTGAGGAGGAGGAGGGATGAGGTATGCTAGCGCAGTGCTGCCTGGCATGAGGGATGAGGTATACTAGCGTACTTGTTTACAAGGCCGGCAATGCACGTTGTACGAATATTTTGACAACAATTTGACTGCGGTGTTAACAACAACTTTTGATCAAATCGTTTCCAACATATTTAGTGAATATTTTGAAAATAATTTGACTGCGGTGTTAGCATCAGCTTTTGCTCAAATCGTTTCCAAAATATTTAGCAGGATATGGAGATCCATGGAATGTCTGTAACACCTCGTCAGTCAGCCAGTTAAAGGTAATAAAACTAGGAAGAATTACCATGTCCGGGTATACACAGTATGAATGCATTATGAGTACCTAGTCAATGAGACCTTGACAACAAAAATAATATGGTTGGCTAACCATTGTCTAGACATTGTGACGGCAACAACCTACTATCATCACCACCACCATCACCACCATCACCATCCCTCTATCACCACCAGCACCACCACCCACTAAGCACCAACACCCACCACCAAGCATTAACCCCACCCCATCATCCACCACAACACCTATTTCCACCAACCGCCAACCCCACCGCCATCACCACCAACATCATCAGCACTCCGATTTGTATATCGAGGGATGTGGGGGGGGGGGGGGGGGCGGCTGGGTAGCTACAATCATCAAATCAACACATACATAAAGAACCAATGTTTTATTTGTATCCATATTTTTACATTGAAGAAAATATTACATATGATAAAACATAGTTACTGTAGCAAAAACAAATAGTCAATGTTCTGGAGATCCATTTCATCGATGACTGATTCCTTATGGATCAGATCCATCACCATCAGAATCATCATCATTATCATTATTCTCAGCATCTAGCTGGTTCCTTATGTACTTCTTGATCAGAAACTCTCTTTTTAGAAAAGCTGAGAAGACTGCTTTATCATATGTGTACCCCTCGTCGATAAAATCTTTAATTTCTCGACGAATTATTTTAATGAGTGTAGAGTTCTGTAATCTTCTCCACTGGAACATTATGTCTATACACTTTGTAACTAAAGCATCAGCATATATGGAAATAGACACATTGCCTCCACCATTTGGGTCTGTGTTCACTTCACCATCCTCATCTTCTAAGCCTGATTGTTCAGCGTCTAAGGCCTGCTTAATATTTTGGAATATGGTAAATAATTCCTCATTGCCTATGGCTTCTTTTTCATCTTCACCTTCACCTTCATCATCGCTCATCACTGTCTTCACTCTCCGACTCCACCGTCTCATGTCTCATCATCTTCACTCTTCATCTCTGTCATTTCTTCATCTTCAATGTCTAGATTTTCGCTATCTTCATCATTATGGAATCGGATCTTATGCCGCTTCAGGTCATTTGGCCTATTAAAAGTTGAACCACATTCAAAACATTTATGTCTGGGCATATTGATTATAGGATAAATCTAGCAAGTATTTAAGTTACAAGGTTCTTCAAAGAAATCTGACTGCCTAACTACTCTGTAGTTACATGTCCAGCCACTTTGCGATGTTTAAACTGGAATGAGAAAAGGGATTGAATTTATAGGATTATATGTACTGCGGCTGCAAATCCGCAACATGCGCCCGCAAATCCGCAACATCCACCCACAAATTCATAACATGCGCCCACAAATCCACAACATGCACCCGCAAATCCGCAACATATGCCCGCAAATCCGCAACATGCGGCCCGCAAGCAGCAGCACATGTACGCATGCATTTTGCTGTGTATGCGTGTTCAGGCATGTACATACACTTCTTGCCATCCGCAACATGCGCCCACAAATCCGCAACATGCACCCACAAAATTCGGCCTGCATGTAGCAGCACATGTAGGCATGCATTTTGGCATGTATGTGTGTCCAGGCATGTACATACACTTGTTGCCACCCACAACATGCACCGGCAAATCCGCAACATGCACCCGCAAATCCACAACATGTGGCCCGCATACGGCAGCACATGTACGCATTCATTTTGGTGTGTAGGTGTGTTCAGGCATGTACATACACATGTTGCCATCCACAACATGTGCCTGCAAATCCGCAACAGGCACCCGCAAATCCGCAACATGCGGCCCGCATGCAGCAGCACATGTACGCATGCATTTTGGCATGTAGGTGTGTTCAGGCATGTACATACACTTGTTGCCATCTGCAACATGCACCCACAAATCCGCAACATGCGCCCGCAAGTCCACAACATGCACCCGCAAATCCGCAACATGCAACCATAATCCGTAACATGCTGCCACAACAAGCGGTCGCAATCCGCAACATGTGGTGGTGGTTGGTGGTGCTGGTGGTGGTCGTGCTAGTGGCGCTGGTGGTGGTGAAGGTAGTGGGTGATGGTGTTGATGCTGGTGGTGGTGGTGGGTGTTGGTGATGATGATGGTGGTGGCGGTGGTGGGTGGTTGGTGGGTGGTGTTTGCTGTCGCAAACAGGGGTATTTGTCTAGACAAATGGATAGCCAGCAGAGCCAGTCATTTCAATGATAAATTTTCAAAAATAGTCTTCTTGCACACGCATGCGCACAATGGTGCACACCGTGGCACGCATGCACATATGCCATTGTTTGCTAAAATCTCTTAAACAGAGGGCGCTGTACGCCATTGTTCTTTACCCCTGTGTGGCTATTCGCCATTGTTCTACCCTCGGTGCGGCTGTTCAACATTGTTCTAGAAGACCCCCTGCGGTGAAGAACATAGCGTACAGAACCCTCCATTACTACTCGCGCTGCGCTACACCTGTCGGCAACTGACTAGAAAATTTGCGCTCATGTCGCTTACGATTCGATTACTATCACCTCTCGGCAACTACTTGCGCTGCCCGTTTCCAAGTCGTACGTGGACTCATGTCAACTGGAAACGTAGCATGAATTAACAGGTCATGTAATGAATTTTAAACGACCTTTCATATTTGCAATATATGTTTGTTGTGCATTATCTCCTTAAAATATGCATAGGCTTATTGTATCACCTGTATCCAAGAAATTATTAGACAACCTGTTCTGCACCATGTCTCAAACATACATGTGATAATGAAAAAAGAATAGTTTTTTTCCTATTCTAGATCATGCGGAAAGACTTCAAATTCATACTATGTCGACCAAATTCAACTCCTTAGTGACGTCATTTTATAGTAGCATCAGTTGTCTTTAGATGGTTGATTGCCAGATCTGATCCATGAATTATGAGAATGTGCTAGCTTGAATTAAATAATCTTCTGGCATTGCTTTAAGTAATTTTGTTTAATTTTCTCATTTGCTGGCCATAAAAAGACGATTATTGAAAATTTACCACTGTAATGACTGACTCTGTAATCCATCAGTTTCTGTGTTACACTCATGTCGATATTAATTGGCCCAGGATTGACGGCAACCGATCGTAGAAGTAGAACACGCTCTACTCCAGAGATTTGAGATTTCTTGGACGGCGCTTGACAACGATCGACAGTAAAGTGATCGCAGGTACGCTCAGGTCAAAACTGTCGGAGACTAAATCGGTCGCTTGGAGTTGCCGATAGTTGCTGGAAAATCAAGCGGCGATTAGTTGAGTCGCAGCGCAAGCTCGACCTGACCACAGCTTTAGATGCGTAAAACGCAAAACAGAAACGCAGCTCTTGGGCTGTTATAGTTCAGAGGTGTAAATCGCAAGAAATCAGGCAAACGCACGTGTATCATTATGAGCATGTAAGAGATGGCACCAACACACATATAGAAATGTTGCAAATGCTATGTTTGCCATAAAGGCTCGATCACAGACTTATTGCAGTAATCAGGATGCGTACGATTGTATGCGGCTTCATGTCCCCCGCACATATTCAATCAATTTTTCTCTTGTATCGTCTATGGCAGTGTTTAGTAATTCTACAGTACGTCATACTACTCATCATCAACATCATCAACCACCACCACCACCACCACCACCACCACCACCATCATCATCATCATCATCATCAGCATCATCATCAGCATCATCACTAACCCCACCACCACCACCGTCATTGTATGTATGTGTGTTTATGTATATAGGTTTCTTGCACTTCTAAAGAAGTTTCCGAAAAAACTTGAAATTGGATACTCGTCAAAGTAAAACCACGGCAAATAGTTTTTCTGCGTCCAAGCAGTGTCACTATTGCATCTATTTGAAATAAATATTCCTTAGATAAAGGAAGATTTTATAGCTTTTACAGGAAGTTCAGATCGATACTGACGATGGAGTTACAAGCTGTGCAACGGGCCGAAACATTGCCGGTAATTGATGAATCCAATTTGTCGATCAATTATAAAACGTCATCAATCACGTCACATGTAGACTGACGTCACAATCAACTCACCGTAATGAATGACGTATCTAAGGCCGACAGGAACCTTTAAAAGTCCGTCAAGTAGTACGAATTGTATGTCTTTAGTATTTCATCAACATTCTGTTGAATATTTTGAAACTAATTTTACTGGGCGCTGTTGCTGCCATAGGCAGCATTCAGCAACAGCACCAAGTCAAATTAGTTTCAAAATATGCAACAGCTTACCTTTATAGTTTTCTAGAAATAGAGATTTAGGGAGTTTAGGGTTCGATCGATCCCAACGCGGGCAAAGCGTGGGTGGAGATGGGCGGGGCATTGCTAAAACTGGATTCACCCGTTATTATAGCATGACACAAGCCTAAAAATCTTACTGAATTACTGATCCATAATAATGGAGGGATACCACCTGCCACTCAAGTATCCGACTTCTAATCAAATGGCTAACTTATTAATTGACGACAAAATCAAAATGACATACTCCAGTTACGAAAGCAGAATTAAATCCATCAGCAAAATATCTGAATTGTACGTATTTCATTATTTTACAATTTAATAAACAATAATTTAACTGGGAGCTATGGCAGCAACAGCCGTAGTCAAATTAGTTTCAAAATATTGAACAGCTTAGGTGTATATAGCTTGACAGTTAGATTATGTGAGTTCAGGGTTCAAGATGTTAAAGTCGATTCCAACCTGTCTTAGTAAAGTGGACGGGCGTATCCAGAAATTGGCGTGGTATTGCTAGAAATGGACCACTCTACTATGGCCAATGCATAAATCACATCCTATGGATACATCCTGGATAACGCAACTTACTGGGCCGATACCGGGCCGATACTGAAACTATTGGTACGGTATCACCCCGGCATCGGCCAATGCTTTTCCATGAACGTGTTTATAGCCGTGCGGATAACCGGTAGGCGACTGAAAATCGATTCCGTTGTTTTAAGGGCAGAACAAACAGAGTGCGGGCGTCACCAGTGCGTCACGCGGACGCCAAGCAACATGCGGGCGTCAAGCGGAAAACTAAAACACTGGATGCGTCTGGCATGCGGCAAACCACATAAACGCACACCACAGCAGAAGTAGCAGCAGCAGCGTAAGCTGTAGATGTGGCGATGGTGGCGGTGATGGCGGCGGCAAGTGCTCCCCTTGTTGCTGCTGCTGCTGCTGCTGCTGCTGCTGCTGCTGCTGCTGCTGCTGCTGTTACTTCTACTGCTGCTACTACTGCTTTTACTGATGATGCTAGGACTACTACTACTACTACTACTACTACTACTACTACTACTACTACTACTACTACTACTACTACTACTACTACTACTACTACTGGACACCAAATGGCCAAGTGGCATTAACGTTTATTCTAGTTCTCCGCATAAACGTGATGTCATCGCTTTTAGGCTAATGTAGGCTACAACAGGAAAAAATGTTGAAATTGCTAAAATTCTAAACGATGAATATATGGAATTGCAAAGTAAATTAGTTACCCGATTTGGTTCCCGAAAAGTTATTGCTTTCCAAAAGATCCACACGTACAAAACATTGTAGTAACAGCGAAATTAAAGTAGGCATTTAACTATCGTCCAACCAACGTATGACCGCCCATTGCTTACTGGGTAAAGCAGGATAACTAGTGCCTATTTAAAAAAAATGATTTTCTTGTGAGGTATCATGATCCATGACAACACACATCTCCAAGTCACTTTTATTTTATTTGATAGACGTATTCTGAACAATGGCTTTCACAGAATCTTATAGTGTGAGGTTTTGTCTAGACAATGGTTAACGCTCACCGTCTTGGAGAGGGGAATATTAATTCTCCCACGCAACAAAACACTAGCAAATTTCAGTTAATAATATGAACAAGAAATATTCTTTTCATGGAAAATGTGAACCCGTACATCTGCCAATATAAAACTACTACTACTGCTACTGCTGCTGTTGCTGCTGCGGCTGCTGCTCTACGTGTGTTTGTGTATGCAAATTACGGGAAATTCTTTTGCCAACACGTGAGAAATGGGAATTCCCCCTCACGGCAGGTAGCGGCACGCGTTAAAAATCGCTCTATGAGCGATCCTAGACGCCCGCATGCCGCACGCTCGCCTGCCGCCCGCCCACCTGCCGCACGCGTTAGTGTGTTTTGTCCCTCTTTGTCTTGAACAATGCAGCATATGGCGCTAATGAGTTAGTTAATTCCAATCCAAGTCAGACGTGTGTGGCAAGTGGTGGGACACCATTACTGGACATTAATGTACCGAGTCATACAGTCAGTGACATCGTCTTACCACTACAAGACAACCGAGCAGAGATGAATGCTAGTACTGTGTTTCCAAGAGACAAAGATAATCCAATCAATGTGAAAAACTCTGTTGACCTTCCCATAATCACGAACATAGGCAGTATACCATGTAATGTAGACGCTAGTCAAGCACCTCGGGATAACACGCATACGCCAAATCATCAAATTGAATCACAATTAAGTTCAAATAATCACTAGTATGGGGTGGGGAAAGTGCTAAAATTAGCATTGTGGAATGCCAATGGCTTTGTAGCGAAATGCCAAAATAAAAATAATTCTCATGTCTTTGATAAAATAATTGCAGAATGTGATATGATATTATTAACCGAAACTTGGTGCTCAGAATTATCAAATATTTCAATAGATGATTATACATATATATCACTAAATAGGCAAAGACACAAACGGGCAAAGCTTGACTCTGGAGGGCTTCTAATTTATTTTAAGGACCAAATAGCAGCCGGTGTCTCTCTAGAAAGTAAAGCATCCGATGACATTATATTGATGTGTTTGAAATACTGTCATTGTATGTAAATAAGAAACTTCTTGAGGATAGAAATTGTACATTTTTAATTTGTGGCGACTTAAATGCCAGAGCCAAAGCTCTACCGGATTTTTATCTAAGATGACAATGTAAAATATATCCCAGTATGATAGGAAGATGTTCTAAAGACTTGGTGAAGTTAAATTAAAATGGGCATAATTTGTTAAATTTCTATAAAACTACAGGTATTAGGATCGTCAATGGCGGAGTGGGTATGGATCGAGGCATAGGGGAAATTACATGTATTACTGCACGTGGTCCTAGCTTAGTAGATTACTTTCTTTGCGCTGCAAATAACGTAGACTATTAACCAATTTTGAAATAGAAGCCCCAAATGAGTTGTCTGATCATAAAGTACTAAGATGTGATATATTAGTGAATACACGAGCAGAGGCGAGGACAACTACAATAGAGCATGCAGTTACGACTACACATACGTATATCTGGGATGAAAAACTGATAAATAAGTACAGGACTAATTTGTTAAAAACTGACTCTTTAGAATTACTAAACACAATGGATTGTTTGATAAGGGAATGGAGGGAACCCGCTGAGGGTGGTGTAAATAGAATGGTGACCCTATTCAATACTGCAATTGAGAGAGCAACAGAACACTTATTTTTGAAAACGAAAAAAACATGCACTTTGCGTAACAGTAAGCGAACAAAAATACAGTGTTACTCACGAGCTTGTGAAATTAAACGAAAACATTTCAAATGCATTGACCTGGTACAGAGAAGACAAAAGCGAAGCATCGCGTTTAAATATGATTCATTCAAGAACTGAGTTTAAAGGTAGTGTAGAGAAGGATCGAAGAGAACAGTGCATTAGTACAACAAAACAATTATTAGAGGCTTAGTATTCGGATCCTAAATTTTACTGGAAAGTATTAAAACAGCAGGTACAAAACGATCTATAAACATCGCACTGGATGAATTCAAAGACTTTTTAAGGATGTAAATAACCCTGCTTACGGGCTATTATCAGGCTGACACAGACATTGTCGATCTTGTGCGTGAGTACCAAACAAGTGAAGTACAAGTAGTATTCGAAGAGCTAAATAAATAAATTTCAGAAATAGAGATACAAAAAGCCATACAGCAGCTCAATAATGGTAAGAGCCCTGGGTCAGATTTGATGACAAATGAATTTTATAAAAATGGAATTGAAATACTTTTACCATATATTGCAATACATTTTAATGGCATTTTTAAAAGCGGCAGATTTCCCAGAATTTGGTCAGAGGGAATTCTAATACCGCTTCACAAGAAAGGCAATGTAAACGATGTACATAGTTATCGTTGTATATCGTTATTGAGCTGTCTTGGTAAATTATTCACGAAGGTTCTCAATAATCGTCTCAATGACTGGGCAGATAAAAACGCTGTATTTGTAGAAGAACAGGCTGGTTTTAGGGCCGGTCTCAGTACAATCGACAATATATTCGTTATGCATGGCTTGATACCACATATTTTGAACAAGGGAAAGAAATTATATTGCACTTTTGTGGATTTTACAAAAGCTTTTGATTATGTAGTTCGAGACTGTTTGTGGTACAAATTAATAAAGTTAAATGTAAAAGGAAATATCATTAATATTATAATGTCAATGTATGAAGACATAAAACACGTGTTCGGATAAATTCTACGCTCTCACACAGTTTTGAATGCAGTACGGGGGTTCGTCAAGGGGAAAGTCTGTCGCCGTTTTTATTCGCAATGTATTTGAATGATTTAGAAATAGAATTTAATGATAAAGGTGGGGAGGGTATTGATCTGATGTTTATTAAATTATTTTTAATTCTATATGCTGATGACATAATCATTCTGTCAGAAAGTAGAAAAGGATTGCAGAGGGGTTTGTTATTTTATTCGATCACTGCAATAGGTGGCGATTAACGGTTAATGTGGAGAAAACTAAAATTATGGTGTTTAGGAGGGGAGGATGTCTTAGTCAAGGAGACAACTGGTGGTATGGCAATAGGGAAGTTGACATAGTTAATAGGTTGAAATATTTAGGTATCACGTTTACAACTACTGGTTTATTTTTCGAGGCCCAGCGATGTATAGCAGAACAGGCTCAAAAAGCGGTGTTTGCATTACATAAATACTGTAGTAAATTCATAGGTTTAACACCAGCTCATTTGTGCTAACTATTTGATAAACTTATTTTACCTATACTATGTTATGGTAGTGAAATCCGGGGATTTCATTCGGCGTATGATGTTGAAAAATGCCACCTCCGTTTTTGTAAGCAATTACATCATATTAAACAGACAACATCTAATTGTATGGTTTATGGGGAACTGGGAAGGATGCCATTAAGAATAGCTAGGGAAATTATAATTTTAAAATATTGGTTTAAAATTAGAGATATGCCTCCAAATAGAATAGCAACACACATATATACTGTGCTATACAGCGGTTGGTCTAATAATAACAATTGTAAAAACTGGGTGACGTCCTTTAGATATTTGTTATGCTCAACAGATTTTGAAGGGCCTGGATTAAATGTCAATAAAGATCATTTTGTTTTAGAATATAAGCAGAGAGCTTGTGATATGTATACTCAGGAATGGAGGGGACTTTTCGAGCAGGGCAACAAAACTAGATTTTACAGATATCTTTCAGACGATTTATGTTATAAGACAATTTTAGATAAAGTAAGGATTGCAAAACATCGATATTCTCTTAGCAAATTACGTAGCGGGTCGCATAGACTATTCATTGAAACAGGAAGGTGGCACAGACCTATTGCAATACCACTAGAAGAACGAAAATGTCAAACATGTAATGATATAGAGGACGAATATCACTTCTTAATTCTATGCCCAATGTACAGTGAATTGCCAAAGAAATATATAAAGCCATATTATTGGGAAAGACCAAATGTGTATGAATGTACCGAACTGTTAAAAGGTAATAGCAGCTCAACAGTCCAAAAGTTAGCAGCTTTTGTATATAACGCTTTTCTTCTGCGCGACCAAAATGGGTAAACTAAATGTATTTTCTCCATCTCCATCTCCTTTCTTTTCTTTCAGCTTTCTTTCTCTTTCTTTCTTCCTTTCCTAGCACCTCATTTCTCCTCCCTCACAGCCTGTCATACGTATAATGGTATTGTTTGGAATTTTGTGGGTGGGGCATTGGAGGGGGGGGGGGCAAATAGATAGTGTATGCTAACACTTTAATGGCTAAATTCAATCTGAAAATCTAATTATTTGCTTATTGATTGTTCATTTGCATGCCCGGAGAAGACTATTATTGAGGGTTTACCACTGGAAGCGTTGGCTCGGTTATCGAGCTAGTCATTCTGGAGGTAAAATTTCAGGGGTAGTATTCTCTTGGCCTGCAAATGTGCATTCCTCAAGACAACTACAGAGGCCGGTGCTTGCCTTCTTGGGTACGAAAGGTTTAAGAGATCCATGTCCGCATCATGTTGTGGGTAAATGAATAATTTTTAATTATATAGTAATTTAATATTGCATTATGCTAGTGTTCCGCCAAAAGATGCTTATGTACTGTACACTCAAGGGCCGTCGGCCTATTGTGGGAATAAATCTATCAATATCATATGTTTGAAATCTGATTGAAATCCGTTTGAAATATGACGCATTGCCGCCCGCGTGACGCCCGCGTCCTGTCTGTTTTGCCCTTTGCAAAGTAACCTTTTCCACGTAGGCAGCCCGCGCGGCAAATAAAATCGAACACTGCTCGATTTTTCTCAAACCGCTCATGGCCCAGCCGCTAGGGAAATCCATAAAATTTAATACTCCTACTGTAACCGTCTAAAGATAACTTGCGCACAAAATCTGTCTCCTTTTATCCGCCATTAGGTGTCGGTTTCTACGCAATGAAGTAAACTTCATATTACTGCTATATTGTTTTTTAGAAGTTTTATTAATAAATACTCTTCTTCAACTATCGCTTGGTATGTTTCAGCTTTGCTAAGAAATATATATATTCCAATCGAAGTAAACCGACAAAAAATATGAATTCATCTGCAGATGAAAGTTAACCAGAAAATATCTATTTATACACATGTAATACTATCTGTGGCTTACAAGCAAAAAGCAAAAAAGTCAACAACAACAACAACAACAACAACAACAACTACTACTACTACTACTACTACTACTTCTACTACTACTACTACTACTACTACTACTACTACTACTACTACTACTACTACTACTTCAGGAACACTTCCGATACACTCCCATTACGACGACGAACGCAACTACCAAGACTTCACCACGAACACACACACGCTCGCTCGCACGCACGCACGCACGCACGCACGCACGCACGCACGCACGCACGCACGCACGCACGCACGCACGCACGCGCGCGCGCGTGCACACACGCACACACACAAACCCCAGAACCGACCCCACCAATCCCCTCCACTCACCACCACGACCACCACCACCACCACCACCACCACCACCACCACCACCACCACCACCACCACCACCACCACCACTTTCAATGATAAGAATGATAAAGAAAATAATAGCAATAACTACTGGTCTGGGTGAATAAAAATCTGAAAAGCGAAGAAAACTGAGATGAAAAGAGGAAAATTACGTCAGTATTCGAAAGAACCACTGGCGGCAATTATGTAAAACCTACGTACATGGAAAATCAGCTATCCGCCCGTCTAAATTCACGTTCATGGAAACTGGGATTGAGCATCGGAATAAGCACATGGGAGAAATAAAGCTTTTAACACATTACGTAGCGGAAAATTTAGTTAATGACCAGAATGTACACGAGACTATTGGTTTTGGATGTCTAATCCGCTAACACACTTTATTGTCAAATAAATATCCATTAATTCATCCGGTCTGCCCGGTAATATATGTCTCAATCAATGCACATATTTGTCATCAAAGTGTACTGTCTGAAAATCATATTACCGGTTGCTATAAGAAAATTTACCTTTGGTAGATTAATGTAGTTTTTATAGGATTCATATTCAGATTTTTTATTTACACCCAGGCCACATAATGGCATATGGGGAATATGAATTTACAGAAATTATAAATGTTATGGCGATCAGACATTATATATCAATTCATAATTACATATTTTGGTATTTATCTAGTTATATAACCACTGCAGCAGCAGCAGCAGTAGCAGTAGTAGCAGTAGTAGTAGTAGTAGTAGTAGTAGTAGTAGTAGTAGTAGTAGTAGTAGTAGTAGTAGTAGTAGCAGTAGCAGTAGCAGTAGCAGTAGCAGCAGCAGAAGCAGCAGCAGCAGCAGTAGTAACTTAGAATTATTATGAAAGTTACTGTTATTATTTACACGTACTTCATAATTAGTAATGACAGAATTATTACTGTTATTGTACCGCCATCTCAATAACAAAGTACTAAAATTATAGTGGTCATATTGTGGGGGTCATCAGGATTTAGATTATAATAAATATATAATAACTGATTATAAAAAATGTCAGATTGGTATTCTTAGAAATGGGTTATTGCTGTACATAAGGTAGTCATTTTTTAAACTAAAATACAGAACAACCTTATTTTCAACAATAGACAGTTATATTCATTCATATCGCGACAGAGACTATTTTGGGTATTCACCACCGGAGTGACTTGCTCGATAACCGAACCAGTCATTGCTGTGTTAAATCTACAAAACAGCCTCTCATCGTGTTACTCTATAATTGTTCTACAATTAGGTTTCTTGTTATTGTTTCTTGGATAGCCACAGTGTGGGGCAACAAACTGGTTGTTAAGGCAGGTGGTTGTTTGCATTATGTGATTTTGGCGTCGGCTAAAATGTGACGTGTTTTTTATGACATCAGATACTTGGGTAACAGACGGGTCAGTTCTTAGTTGGTTTAAGGGAAATCTTTAAGAGGACCACATTATAACGTTACACTATAACGTTAACTGACAGCTAACGCATTTCTATTATGACATCAGATACTTGGGTAACATAGGATCAGTTCTTAGTTGGTTTAAGGGAAATATTTAAGAAGACCACATTATAACGTTACACTATAACGTTAGCCGACAGCTGACGCATTTCTATTATGACATCAGATACTTGGGTTACATAGGGTCGGTTCTTAGCTAACTTAGGGGAAATCTTGAATAACCAGTGTGGGACACCAAGCGGGTTACTAGGGTTGATGACGTATGCCAAAAGGTATTCATTCGCCAAGTCTGATGAAATACAATCTGCTATATGCAGCCATACAAAACAATATTCTTTAGCTATCGAGCATAAAGTCACTGTTATACGCGCCATTGAGAAACTGAAAAACGCGTTGACTGAAAGTAGATGACGACGGCAGAAACTCGTTTCAATCAAACTGATTTTCAAAATTTTCAGTAGGTATCATGGTTGCGATACCGGAACCCAGCTGAGTATTTGGATTACATTTTTGCTGACTTTCAATCTCAATGTTTTCAAAGTAATCAGCAGTAATTTACCAGTAAGCGAGCTAATAGATCTCCGTATTGACGTCCGTAGAGAATATTATTTTTACTGGCCACTGGATAATATTTCTCAAAGTCCAGCACACGGTCACTAAATGTTTCCAAATCCAGGCAATATGACCACGACCATTATAATAGTTCTATTACTATATATGAAGTTGTCATTCAACAAAGTTTGATAGTTCCCCTGTCCTTTCATTTAAACAAAATAAACAGTTAAACCATTACCAACATTTTGAAAGTAAAGTATATAGGTCTGTTTGCTTCCTGGATAATGAACTGGTTTCGTGTAGACAAAATAACACTTACAGCTCGTTTAAGTCCCATATTCACAC
>CM067369.1:129594033-129667685 GCA_034401795.1 Chaetoderma sp. LZ-2023a
AAATTTGTAAAGGTATAGGTCTATTTCATAAGTAGCTAGTATATATATATATATATATTACATACTTTAAATCAACAACAGAACATATCCCGCCTTGTTTATATTTTCGCCATCGTCATCGCTAGGAAACATTTGTGATGTCACGGAGCAGGTGGGATTCTTACGCGTTATCTAACCAATGAATATCTTTCATTGAATATTATGAGTCTGCTCAATTTGAGAAATTTTGAATTGGCTGAAAGCCTTGTTTCTATGATAAAAATAAAAATTTTAATATATTGCGATGTTGAGCAATATCGTGTTATTGGCAACTCTACTGTAAATGCGGATGAAGACAGCATTTATGTTGAGCCATTGACCAATGCTGGAACATCGTATTAGATTCCTTCGCGAGAAATAAGTGACGTCACGGCATATTTAAACAAAAGTTAAATAATAAACACTGTCAAATATTTTATCGTAAATTAACACTTTTCCCCAATACCTTTTGTCCTAACTATGCATCCAGTAGAGATAGCAAATGGCTAATTCCTTTGCACGTAAAGAATATTTTGTTGAATATTTTGAATCTAATTTGACTAGGAACTGCTGCTGCATATGGCGGCCGCATATTCTGGTCACATTAATCTAAAATATTTAAAAAATAGAACTTTGATGCCTTGAAAGTGAGATATGGAATTTTATGGGTTAATTCCTTTAACACTCATATCAGCCAAAAACGGATTCTGCAGTGGTCTTGAGAAATGTCCATTTGCAGATCAAGAGAAGACTATTAAAAAAAATTACCACTGGAATGACTGGCTCGATAAAAGAGCCAGTGATTCCAGTGGCAAATTTTCAAAAATAGTCTTTTCTTGGCCTGCAAATGGACATTTTCCATCAGAAAATTGAAATATTATTGAACAAATTTGAGTAGTTAAAAGGTTAAACCGATTTATTCAAATAACGTAAATAACTATGGCATAGATATATTAAACTGATTTTCTATACCAGTTGCTAGATAAAGCAATATCCTTGCAATGTAGCAAACTAACATATACATATTAAAATTACAAACAGCTCGAACCAGAGATTGGCGACATTCAACCCTACCATAGAACCAGAGTTTGATCATGATTAACACACATGACAGGAAATATGAAAATTACATCCCAATTGGGTTTCCTAAAAATCCAAGTCTAAAATTGGACCCGAATCCAGATACACGTCCACGTTGTAAGCAAATTATCCAAATATTGGTGGAGAGGGTACGTATCAATTACATTATACTCAGCAGAAGATTCTTTCCGATGCCTGTCAACTTGTATATTTTATGAGAGAAATGATTTAAAGTATGGCTACTCTGGTCAGTCTGGTGTCCAGTCTCAAAGACTCGCTCTTTAAAGATATGTAGATATGATTATATGTCGACAATATCTGGCAAAAAAGCCACAAAACACTAATAATATGGACAGACAATGGGCCTACACAATCCCCCGTTTCTATGTGAAGAAGCCGTATTCCATATGGCCACATCTAGCACCATGGCCTAGAAATCATCCGCACCATCTTATAGAGAATGTAGATATATTTAGAATCACTAAATCTACACAAACCATTTCTAGCCATAAGCACGCGTCAATAACGTGATATTGACATAGATAATTATATTCTAATATTTGCTTTAGCTGCAGTGAGTATCTCTTAATCACATTGACTTCAACTTCCATTATACAGAGTGTTGTAAGCCGGGGTTGTTTTCGATAGCAACCGCTTACAGCAAGATTAGTTGCGAAATAAACATCAGCTGTCGTTAGAAAACGACTGTGTAATTAAGAATCTAATATTTCCGTGTAATATGGATTACCTAATAAACGATACGTAACTCACACGAAATTAAGTTCTCTTGTTCAAACGCTGAATATAGTACATGCGAATCACAAGAATCTCAACGACTATATACACACGCATACTGGAAAGCTCAGAGATAACTTAAAATCTTTTCCAAACCAAAATTAGAAACATGTTAGTTAGTAAGAAATGTTCTGTTGAATGTTTTGAACACAATATAATCGGAAAACACTGTTGCCGTAATAAGGCAGCAATGTCTTCCAATAAAATTGTGTCCAAAATACTCAACAGTACGTTTTATTTTCTTTCAGAAATATCTTAAGTTATTCTCCGGCTTTACTGTAGATTTATCCAGGTGAAGCAAACGGCCATTGTAGATCGATTAAGTTAGGTTCCCCTGTTTCCCGCTAAACATAACCAGCGCCGTAACACGTTACCGATAAGTGTTGATAAGTCACTTTCCCCGGAATCCAGGGTAGGATAAATTATTAACAACCTTCCGCTTAACGGGAACACTTTCAGCTGCAGTTAGCAAACACATCTTGAAAAATAGCCCCCAAAGGTATGGGCCTATTATACTGTGAGAGAATTGGTAAATCGATATCATTAATAAGCAGTAACCATCGTAATTTGCGGGCATACTGGCCAGCAGTTCAAAACTGATAATTCAGTGCATCAGTAGTTAAAATGGAAAGAGGGAAATTCAGACAAACAAGTACGATTACGAGTAGATACAGCCACATGACCCACCCGCACATAAAGAAAGCGAAACTATAAACGCGTTTGTTTCCCAGAAGGAATATATATCCATTATACCGCGTATAGCGCGATGAGCCACTATACATATGATCGTCTAGGAAACTGGCGATATACGACTCTCCTAAACTCAACACGATCCGTTTGATAGAGTTAAACAGCACTAAGTTCGGTCTGTAATGATTGGTGACGTATAATTATTTAATAAATATTTTATAATATGCCGATATATGGCCTCCCTAGACGGCGTAGGTACGTATGTGGATGATTCGGAAACGCGCGTTAAAGCCTTTCTTGACGAAGTCGGCCAAAATCGGCCTCTGAAGAGGTCTTGAGGAATGTCCATTTGGAGGCCAAAAGAAGACTATTTTTGAAAAATGTCCACTGGAATGACTGGCTCGGTAACAGAGGCAGACATTCCCGTGGTACCTATTAAAAAATAGTCCTCTCTTGGCATGCAAATGGACATTCGAAAAGGAAATATTTTGATTTTCTTAACCAAATTTAGTCATTAAACTGTTAAAGTCTTCCTTAACACTTACATACCAGCAAAGACAAGTGCCTTACGATGCAAGAAATATTCGGTTGGATATTTTGAAACTAATTTGACTGGGAGGTGTTGTTGCTTATAACAGCAACAACTTCCACTCGAATTAGTTCAAAATGTATTCAACAACTTCCCTGTATAATCGTCTTGAAGTTGAGATACTGGCATTTCAAAGGTTAAATGGATAACCAATTAATAGCTAAATATCCGCTTGGCTATTTTGAAACTAATTTGACTGGCTATGGCAGCAACAGTTTCCAGTCGAATTAGTTTCAGCTTATTCAGCAACTTTCCTTTTAAAATCGTATTTGAGATACTGGCATTTCAATGGTTAAAAGATTAACAAATTAATAGTTAAATATAAATATCAGGAATTAATAACGATGTAGATGTTGCCTGCCTTGAACAGGGCGCACTTGCAAGCTGTTGCTATGTTAACCAGCAAAATGGTATAACAACGCTGCCTAGAATAGAATAGAATTACTAGAATACCCAATGAATGACAAACCTGGTTAGATAATTGTCATGTCTGAAGACAGACGGCGTGAAAGTGCACGTCGCAATTACGCTCACGCTGTACATCGATTTGTTTTCTGCACAAGGAAGATTTCCTAATCATATTGACTTCACGTCTCAACCTTTAATGTCCCGGCTGCTGATTTAATCATCTGACTAATAGTTGATCAACCATGCGAACTAATTAGCGATTGAACCGCGCAAGCGGCTCTGCTGGAAATCCATAAATAAGCAAACATTGTTGCGTACGACGTAATTTAACAATTCCACCTTCAACAATGAAACGTAACTTTTTGAAACGCTTACTATCCATAGTTGCGATCTTACAACCTTTATTTGAAAATAATTTGACTGCGAATGAGAGCAACCGCGTTCAGAGAAATTATATCCAAATTATTCAACATACTTCCTATTGAATTCCATTAAAACAGCACATTGGAGATTCACTCGGAAAACTGTTACTATATTAAGTTATTAGTGATTATGAGTGTCAATGGCATGGTGGTGGGGTGATGAGAGAGTGAGAGAGGGAGTGAGTGAGGAGGAGGGAGGGAGGGGCGAGAGAGAGAGATAGAGAGAGAGAGAGAGAGAGAGAGAGAGAGAGAGAGAGAGAGAGAGAGAGAGAGAGAGAGAGAGAGAGAGAGAGAGAGAGGAGAGAGAGAGAGAGAGAGAGAGAGAGAGAGAGAGAGAGAGAGAGAGAGAGAGAGAGAGAGAGAGAGAGAGAGAGAGAGAGAGAGAGAGAGAGTAGCATGCATAGTGAATCAGATTTATTAGTACCAGATAATGATCAGGAATGTGTAAATTCTAGAACGGTCTTGATCCACCCGTCCCACATATTGAGAATGGATCGTAAGGCATGTAAGCAACGAAACACCAACGTAACTGATAGTTCAGAAATCAATACTGAGACTGCAGAAGCGCTCAATCCTGATCAACTATGCACCTATCTACATTGGCTTATGGAAATAGAGCGAAGGCTGTCTTTATCTCATGAGGATCGTGTTAGAATCAAAGTGAACACAGATTTATTAATTCGTAACATTCTCTGAATTGGCCAAGATGTTATACACATATTCTCAAGAGGCACGCAGCGCACTCCTAATCACGCCGGATTAGTGCGGACAATACGAGGAATAACTGGTAGCAAGCAGTTGGTATCAATGCATAACAGGTTTAGCCACTGTAGCAGTTACGATAACCTGGAAAGAATTGACACATCAATCGCCGATGTTCAGCTTGAGAAGGCACATATGAATGATGGACTTCTGATACCATCAAACATCACATCTGACAGTTTCATCCAAGTAACTGCAGATAACAATGATATCCTAGAAGAAAAAGTGGATGGCACAAAGAAACAACGCACCCAACAACAATTGTGCTGTATCAAAGAAAGTCTCATAAACAGCCAATAGAGCGACAATTTGATAGGTACCTGAAGCCAATAAGTCGGCAACAGTGATCATTACAGGATGCACCTCGCATTGACGCATTTTAGGGTATCTCGCAGGAGACTTACACCACAAGATTGAATTAAAATGGTTTCTCCTGGTTGGTATTTTGAAGCTACAAGGAATGCAGCCTCCAGGAATCTAGATGCTGTCTAGATGATATATCACCTCTGTCCACAAAGGTTGTTTGAGATTACCTTTGATGCCAGGGTTACTCATGATCAGCGAGTACCAGGATGAACAACATTTAATGCCATCTGTAGTGAGAAAAGACCATACGGTGGATACTGCCCAATGATCCCAGAATAACCTATGCTGTATTCCGCTGTTATACAGGCATGGCCATGGTACAAATGACCGGACAGTTGGGACAGAAGAAAGTAGTTGTCATCAATGATGAAGCCATATACTACAGGGCAAAGGAAATCCAATTGCGGTGCCCAATATAGTTGTCCAATCTCACATTGGGGCTAGGTGGTTACCATATAGTGCTTTCATTCCTTGCCGCCATTGGAAAGATATATCAAGACAGTCGTCTTAATGATGTTCTAATATAATCAGGCACACGTGGCAGGGCAACGGTAGATAAACCTACGAAGGGTAAATCCAAGAACAGAGAGGGACAGGGCACATACACGGTAATGGAAGTACTTATTAAGTTGCAATGGCAGGCATTTAGTGAATAGGTAAAGCCTGACTGAGACATTTTAAACTGGCATTGTTATGCTGAATATATCACTGAACTGACATACACACGTTTCCAAATGTTGATTAATCTAACTCACAATGAAGATACACGAAGCTGTCCAGCCCCTCATTCCAAAATTGCCGCCACGGCTTGAAAAAGGAGAGTAAAGAACTTTTTTTTTCAGGGACAACTATATTGATATGATCTTTGCTTACTTGATTTTTTCAGGGGTGAAAGAGATGTCATTTTGGAGCTTTATCTGACAATGTTGCCAAACTGATCTCAACTTTCTTTGCTACAGACAGATTCAGTTGGCCAAGATAGCCATGCGTATACGTGGACGACATAAAGTGGTTATCCTATTAACGCCCCAAGTGTTCATCAACAGTTTCTTGATGGAAACCATCACATTAAGAGCTTTGGTCATAGGTTCAACCAAGTTTGGACAGATATGGCTTTAGAGCATGCAGAGTACAAACAGGGAGAGCAAGAGCAAAGGAGGGATCATTGGCATCAATAAGCATCCATGAGCTGTCAGCAGATGGTTCCTTACAGCACACGAGAGGGATTCAGCTACCAAAATAATCGCTAGACTGCCTGATAATAGTGACATGTCTGATGTACACAATGAATTTGGTTTAAAATGCAAAAGGGATGTCCAGCAGATTATCACTACAGTGAATAGCCAGATGATCGATTCCTTTTGGGAGAGACCAGTCACAAACAATGTGCAACATAGCAGCACGTGTTGTAGCTCCAGTGAATGTGACAAAAGACGTAACTTCACCATCAGTACTTGGCAAAGAAGCCATGATGGCATTCGTTGAGGAAAAATGAACAACCAAATCATACCATTCTATGATTCAATACATAAAATTAAAATCAAGACATTCATGCCGGTGACAGAAATGAAGAAAAAAAAAGCAAGAACATGGATAATAAGCTAGCTGCAGTTAATAATGATAGAGAACACTTCAGCAGAATTGTAGCTGTTGCTAAGACCAGAGATATTAATTTGAAAGATGTATTTCTTCATGATTTTTTCTTTGTACCGTTCTTAATTGCACATGCAGATGGGGCATTACGCAAGACAGCAAAGGCCACACGACTGCCTGAACTAGAAAAGTAGATTACTGAACAGTCAAACCTTCCAGAAGTGACATCAACGTCATGGGTCATAGCTGGAATAGCCATACTCCAAATTGTTAATAATGTAGCTGGCGGGGACCCGCGTGGCCCGCTGTTTGTCGCTGTTTCTGCTGCTGGTCAGCCAGCCACGGGGTTGGGGAGCGGTCACCGCGCATCTCCGGTGTCCACAAAAATCTACCTCCAAGGCCGGTGGAACGATCACGTTCCAGTGAGCTCGTGCAGACATTGCTGTGAAAATTAAACACTACCGTATCATCCCCGCCCTTCGTGTCTCCGGTGTGTCTAGCCGACATTTCCAAGGTGGAAAGTACGGTGCTAGCACAATTTACTTACTTAATTACGATGACAAACAAGATTTTGTGTGCTTGTCACTTCTGAACGGTGTATGTAAGAATAAAAGTGGTGACTTTGGGTTTATGTCTCACTGGAGATACCTAACCGATCTAGTCCTATATAGACAGTATCGTGAAAGGTACCCCTGTGGGTGGTGGGGAGGGGGGGGGGGGGGGGTGGTCCGGACATGGCACCATCAGTTGGTTTAATATAAACTATATCTGCCTCAGGCTGGCCAAAAATTATTGGTCTGCGAGAGGAAGGTGCCTTGTGCGGGCCTCCGTCACAGGAAAATGCCTACAATACCGTAGCGGAGGAAGAGAGAAGATAGGAGAGAGAGAGAGAAATCCGTACTACAACAAAATGCAGGGCAAGAACGGAGAACCCGTGCCAAACGGTACCAATAATGATTAAATCTTTAACGTTTGTTTGAGAGGAGATCTACGACGGTGTAGTACCGTGCTCCATATATGGGGAATGGTCGAGAAATGAGAGCGACCGACTGTCACAATGAGGGGAAGAAATGGGAAACCCATACTACTTTAGTGCCAAAGATGTTTCCATTCGATTGAGAGGAAAGATATGACGGTACCACACCGTGGCGCCTTGTGAGTAGGCCACCGGTTGGAAGCTGACTATACAAATGTGTAAAAATGGTGGTGGATGTAATCTCACCGTTTGTGTGCAAACGTCAGAGAAGACATCCCAAGGTAACGAAAAATGAGGAGGAAAATTATGTTGGTCTTCCCTGCAAAAAGCAGTGAATATAAAATTTTGCGAGAGGAAAAAGCCTCACGCGGGCCTCTGTCTGTTTCTGACTATGGCATGCTTATTAAATAGTAAAGACATACAATTCGTACAACAAGGCTTAGCCTGTCATCAATTAAGCGTTCGTGACGAACTTATCTACATCATTCATGACATGATTGATCATGACGTCAGCCTACCCGTCACGTAGTTGATTATGACGTTATATGATTAAGTAATAAACTGGAATCCCCTATGAGAACTCATAAGATTTTATATATCTGACTCATATTTGCCTCTATTTTCAATAATGATATCGAGATTACATTATTTAAAAAGACAGTTAATAACATATATCATGAAATAGGCAGGCCACCATGCATCTCATGTGCACTAGTTGTAATTATGAAATGAAAATTATGACCCTCACTCTCCAATACTAAATGGCAGCTATATGTCATATTCATGCAGATAGAAAGTAACTCATGGTCTCAAATGAAAGCTGACTAGTGTGCCTCACAGATGGTACCACCAAATTAATGTTGGCCCTTCCCAGGCCCTTCTCAGGCACTGGCTCCCAGCCTATATCATTTCCATAGCAAACACCACTTGAGAGGGTGAGAGGTGGTACGTGGGTCAATATATTTACTTATTTGATATGTCAAGACCTTGACTGGAATTTGAACATAATTATTTTCAAGTCTCAGATCGATTTTTCTTTGCATCGAAGATTTCCTTTCTAATAGTTGTCTCCATCATTCAGTACCCGCGTATTGGAACAACACTGACATTTATAGTTGTTCAACTAATTAGTATGTGTATGACATAGGCTACGCTTGTCGACGTCTTTAATTAACCAGATCTTGTTACGTATCATCTAACACGTAACCGGAGACCATTTCATTCGAGTCACTAGTTCACCACCAGTCAACTGCCAATAGAGGGATCGATTTCCGGCTATGCCCGCTCAGTTCCATATAAAACCCGCTCAGTTCTCGATAAACCATGCCCAGTTCTAAATAAACCCCGCCCAGTTCTAGATAAACCCCGCCCACTTTGTACTTTGAATCGACATTAAAACTCTGCACCATGAATTCCTAGAATATCAATGGAGGAATCCAGATCTGGCTATGCCCCGCCCTATTTAGCTAAGATCCACCCACATCTCGCCCGTGTTGGGATCGATCGATCCCTGAACTCACTGACTACTACAATTTCCAGAAAACTATGCAGGTAAGCTGTTGAATATTTAGAAATTAATTTGACTGTGCAGTGCCCAATCAAATTAGTCTCAAAACATTCAACAGATTGTTTACTAAATAGTAAAAGTCATACAATTCCTACAACAACGCATAGTCCGTCCTCAATTATGCATTCATGACGTCATTGATTATGACGTCGCCATACACGCCACGTAGTTTATTATGACGTCATATGACGAATGGATAAACTGAAACGTTTTATTGTGACATGTGAGTAACTAAAACAAAATTTACACTGAAGCAGAAACTTCAGGTTGAACACTCAGGTCGAACATTATGTCAGCCCGATGTCCTAATCGTAGATGGATGTGCAATTCCCTGGATCATCCACTGGGCAACAAATGGCACAGTCCGTGATTTTGTTAATAGCGTCATAGGATACATTATCTAGACGAACCTAATCAAAGTGAAGTGTATCTTATATTTTTTATATAGATATTACGACTACAGGATTAAGAGTGCAACCAGGAGCAACCGTGTACGGCAACATGCGAGTAGAGAACATAAACTCAAAATATATACTCTTCTTCCTGCTCAGAAAGTTGTTCTAACTGTAACAATTGACCAGTAAGAATCGACATGATTTTTGCCAAACACAAACATTTTAGTTAACAACAAGTTTTATATTTCAAGAGAAAGCAGTTTATTTTGAGGGTTAAATATATGACCTCTAATAAACAGAAACAACGGTTTTGATATTTTATGGCGCAGTAAATCAGCCAAATATATATGTATCTCAATCAAATAAACACGTTTTGAGGTTAATCCAGTTGTTATCTAATGTGTCTGGGTAAGTAAACCCCTCTATATAGATCACTTGCTTTCGGGACCACATGGTGGTGGTTCTTCAACACGGGTGGTCGTAAGCCCACATATGCCGAAGAACGCCAAAATAGGTACTAGTTGTTGTATGCGTCTTATAGGTATAGACACAACCAAACCTATGCCAATAATACCATAAAATAACTTTGATAATTAGCTCACTAAGGGTAAAAAGGCGAGACATTGTGCAGACCATGTCACCTAAAGAAATTCAACATGTTTTAAGTGTGGGTCATGAAAAGATATCTATCTCGTTACGAAATTATTAAATTAATTTATTACTTTGCAAAGACTAGCGATCTGGGTAGTTTCCTTTAAAAGAAACTGGACCAAATTGTATTTAATAGTATTTGAATAATCCAAGTTGCAATTTTCTCTCTCGAAAATATGCACAAATTTCATGGTATCTATCAAATTGACTTTAAAATCCAGTTGCGTAAGCTACACGGAGGACAACGGGCATGGGGAATCCAGTATTAAAAGCCATTCAGAGTACATGTATGCTTCACGTCTACGTAACATGAACAAATGTTTGTTATGTATATGTGCCCCCAGTTGTCTTTTATATGGCCGTCCCCTTTGGATATAGTTTGACAACTACAGCGACAGAAGGATACGTTTCCAGATGTGAACAAATGCTTCGATAAAATTGTCTATATTAACTATATATCCAATTAGAAATATATGTTCCAGAGTAATGTTTAAAGTCGCGATTTATGTACATTATATATAGCGCATTCTATACCGTTTAATTTGATTGCTGTCTGCTTCGCTAGACGTGTTAAAACTTGAATGTATGCCAGATCAACTCCACGTTGTTCTTGCTTTAATATTCTGTTTAGCGAAATCTTTTCTATGGTTTATGATACAAGTTTGATAGGTTTAGATTTTATTTTCGGTGCTGTCGCCTTGCCAGTAAAAGTTTAATTGTACCCAGATCAAGCACGGATTGCTCTTGTTTTAAATATTCCTCTTTACTAAAATTCTCACGTGTCGCCTTTCAATTCTTTTCACTCTGTCACTGTTGTTAATTGGTAAGGAAATAAATAATGAAGGACAGTGCCATTGAAGAGTTGTGGGGCACAGCGTATGCTAGAAACATCTTATACAAACTGATGGATGGCAAATCTCATACCGAGAGGCTAAGAGCATGTCTGTCGACAGATGCAGCACTATATCTATTACTTTTAACCTAAACCCAGTAATACTGAGGACCACAACTTGTCGGATGAACTACCAGAATGGTCTAACAGCAATGCTCAGAATGTCGACATGAACAGTGCACTAAGTATAGTGATGATGGCGAGTCAGATTTTAGGGAATCTATGTACATGTTACAGACGGAGAATGATAATGATGATGATCTTCAGGTTGTGAAAGATAAAGATAATGATAGTGAAATCGATTTCGCACAAACTCCCATGCAAAGCAGTGAATGTAAAAACAACATAATCCTATTGGGGAAGTTATGGAAAATGATAACATTTGGCTATGTTTGAAAATATTCTACAATTCTGGATTGGCTGGTAAATATCTCTGGATGAAATAATTGTCAATAAAGATCTGATTCAGCTTCATGAAGAAGCAGCCAGAAGAAAAACAGCCTGGAACTATGGATGATGTTTGTGATGCATATGTGTCCTCTGTTATCTTTCATATGGGATTCCCATTTGCATATAGTTTGACAACGAAAGATCAGGAACAAATGTTAACGTGAAAGAAGAAAACATTTCCAGATGAGAAAATGCGTGGAGACAAGAAGGCATTTCCGGGAAAGAAAATGAATAAGTAGTGTGTGATCAAATTATTGTCTCTGCCCCTCTGGAAGGCAGGTATCCCTGTAGAGCATGTTAGGGAAGAGGGGACGCTGATGTCTGCATAGTTAAGAAAGCAATGGAATTGTCAAAAGCTAAGTAGAGCTATGTACTTCCACTCGCTACGTGTGCATCACCAAGTTAGCACATTGTGTCATCTTCAAACGATTATAAAAAGAAACAGTTTGGATTCAAGTTTGAAGGTGATGCTGTGCTGCCGATAATCACTGATAAAGCATCTGTACCAACACGCGTCCTGACAGCGATCAGATGCTCCTGAAAGAGCGAGCGTTGTGTGCCATGTAGTTGTGCCAAGAGAGGACTTCCATGCATTATACACTGCATATGTGTGGGGCAAGGTATGAATTCCCACATACCAACTTTAGCAGAATATTAATTGGTGTGATAAAAGGTAAATTACTGACTTGGTTTAATGACGGGATGCTACACTGTTGCATACACATTTGGAATCAGAAAAAACACTGTCCTGATGTATTGATGAAAGGGTATAAAATCGAAAACATGACTCTGGAACAGATATTAATGGCTTTTTCAGTAGGCCACATCATTTGCAGTAATGTGTTATGGAAGGAAGGTCACAGAGAGTATGTCAAACGTTTGCGATCAAACATGACTGTGAACGGTTTTAAACCGAAAGGTCACAAGTACTCCAAAACCGATATCACTTCCAGCAAAATTAGAGGCATTTATTGAAAATGTCAAACGTGCGCGTCTGCAGGTTGCTATTAAGAGTACAGCTTTAGAAGGGGAGCCACCGAATCTTGATATGCACAATTATAGGTGGCTTAGGAATATTCCAAACTCCCTTATATCAATGAAGCTCTAAAGATGATTAGATGTGGGTGCACAGCTTTGTGTGGATGGTCCACAGATTAATTGACATGGCAAAGCATGCGCCACAAGAAGAGGAGAACATGGAACCAGAAATTGAAGAACTTTGTATCAATCTAATAGTGTTAATCACTGCCACACGAAAATTATTGCAGTTGCAATTTAGAGTTTGACCATGTAGCAACAAATTCTGAGTATACCAACATACCTTTAAGAGAACATTAATGCATCCGTAGACTACATATACTGGGCTACAAATATATTTTGCTCTTTGAAATAATCAGTTTTAATTTAATTTACTTTAATTGGATTGATAATGTTATACGGCAACTTTAAGCCATGTCTAATGGTGTGGAGTACAAATTCTTGTACACAGGTAAACAAGCATGGCGGCCGGAAGTAATCATTGAAAGTAGGTTGCACTAGGTTGTAGGCTTGACAAAATTAATGACTTCATGAGTTAGTTCATGTAAAAATTGAATTCACTGAGCATGAAAAACTAGTTACAGACATGTCCAAATCTATTAAACTAGCTCATCTGAAAACGATGATATTGCAAAATTCCAGTTTCCCAGGAGGCTTTATGGCTGCCATCTTGGATATGGCTGACTGAGTAACGACATATCATGGATATTGTAAGATATGGATTCCTTACCACACTAAAACTAGGTATAGACAGCAGATTTATCTTGCTATCCTGTCTGGCAGACAAAATATAGCCAGTTTCGTATGATGGCAGCCATCTTAGACGCCATCTTAAATTTCTCAATTTCCCACAAGATGCCAGAATGGCATCATTCACATCTGTAAGTAGAACCCCTCAAAGGTACAAAATCAAGTGAAAACAACTAGGTATCCTATTTTGCAAGCTAGAAATCACTGCCACCAGACTACACGCCCAATAGCATCATGTAACAGTTTGTGAGAGCACTGTTCGCTTTCTTTGGTAAATCGATTACAGCAGTTAAGCTGTTAGCTTAGAGGATGAAGAGCAGACTATTGAGTTTCCTTTTCCGTAGTTCAGCCTACGTTGCATATCGTTCGGTAACAGTCAATATCACAGATAACGCTGCTTACAGGACCGATGCTGGGCTGTTACAGTGAAGATACTTTCAGTATCGACCCCATGTCGGCCCAGCGTCGGCCCAGTAATCTGCGTTATCAGTGATTACTTTCCAGTTATTTTTTAAGCTGTGGATTCGAGTCTCTAACATTCGCATGAAAACAGAAATGTACCTACGCGATGCTACGTGTGTCTCAATAATGCACCTGTAACAGCTGGGAAGTTCAAAAGGTTCTTTTAAACAGACTCAATGTGCCTTAAATCAATTGCTAACTCTTGTTAGCAACTGCGTGCAATCAGGAATCACCTCTGGTTACACAGTCTAATGCCAAACTCAGCATTGCGCAAACTGTGAGGATAGCGCAAGAGCGAGGGTTAATGCTTGGACATGTTCTGTGAACGCCAGAGAATACATTCGCTCAGAAAGCGCTGCACGTTTATGTGTGTCAACAAGTACATGGCATGCACAGGACGCCATAACACCAATTTGTTTAATGATCTGACCTTAAAAAACACTACCGTAATTTAAACAACTAGACGAAAATAAACAGCCTATGGTAGCTTACCATGCTGGCAAAGGACGGTGCAAAATATAGACGAGATTAGTAGTCTAGGGGGAAGCTGTACGCCATTGTTATGCAAATGATCTCTTGCCCTATTTAAATACTGCGTTCTGATTGGTTTATTTGAATGAGTAGGTGGCTATTGTTCTAAATGAGATGGCGGCTGCTATTGTTCATGCAGGTGTCCACTCTAAATGTCTGGCTACAGGCTATTGTCTGTTATGACGTGTTATACAAAGATTAATGTGTTTTAAATAGGTATTGACACGTGTGCAGCGGCGCCACCCCCCCCCCCCCCGCTCATGGTCAAAAAGCTATTTTGAAAATTAGTCATTTAATTTTCAAAAAAATCAGAGCGTTGCGTTATACGGGTAATATATAGGTAAACTAATCGATGTTGTATAATGTTATATAGATAATAATCATGTATCTATCGTATTTAAGGAGTGGTCTTTAAAGTAGCAGTCATTTAATTATTAAATTTTCAAAAAAGGTGTAAAGTGGCAGTCATTTAATTATTAAATTTTCAAAAAAATGTTGTGCAATTTTAAACAGGTTGCAACATGGGTATGCGCCCTGACACATTAATTTTTCCTAGTTTTATTACCCTGTCATCAAACATGACTTGAATAATGGATTGAACAACATTCACATATGAATTGCAAGTGGCCACTGGACGCTATTGTTTCCCTGTCAAAATGAATAACATTTGACCCTCTCTCAACCAATCAGGATTTAGAACAATAGCACACAGCGCCCACTTATGAACAATAGCATCCAGCCGACACTTATGAACAATAGCACACAGCGACCACCTGCACGAACAAAATGGGTTCTAGTTAGTATAAAAGTGATATGATTTAGCATAAACACATGTATATATGCTACATGCTATAAAATTGATTGAAGACGTTAATAGAATTGTGTTAAAATAAATAATGAATGTTTAATGTGTAAAATTAAACAATGACACTACACAACATGTGCATCAGACACAATGTGAAAGCATACTTTGCCATGCTCATCAAGTGCCTATCTTCGATCAAACAGAACAATGTGTTGTTCAAAATGTGACTAGTGACTATGTGGCGAACTATATTCAGCAAATATCATCGTGTATTCCACTTACTAATGACGATCTTAATCAATATTTGCAGCATCTTGACCCTGAGCTATTGAGCAATAATGAACAATTTCTATTAGATCTGGAGGATAATGACATCATAACTGCTCCTAACGACATCACGATGGATGCGAATATTATGCAGCAAATATCTGACTGTTTACCGCATGCTGATGTACCTTCTTCTAGCCAGCCTCAGTACGACGGTGTATTGGAATATGGTAACTATATAAATGAGCCTACACGACAAGTGCCTATCTTCGATCGAACAGACCAGCAAACCATGCAAAATGAAACTTGTGACAACGTGGCAAACATTATGCAGCAAATATCTACATGCATTCCATTCTCTAATGACGATCATAATCAATATTTGCAGCATGACGACCCCGTTCTGTTCAGCAATACTGATCAATTTCTAACTGATTATTTAGATAATGACATCATACCTGCTCATAACGACATCGCGATGGATGTGAATATTATGCAGCAAATATCTGACTGTTTACCGCATGCTGATATACCTTCTTCTAGCCAGTCTCAGTTCGGTGACGTATTGGATATACAAACTATATAAATGAGCCTACATGACAGGTACCTATCTTCGATCAAACAGATCAGCGAATCACGCAAAATGAAATGAGCGATGACATGGCGAACATTATGCAGCAAATATCTACAAGCATTCCATTCACTAATGATGATCTTAATCAATATTTGCAGCATGACGACCCCGTTCTATTCAGCAGTAATGATCAATTTCTAACTGATTATTTAGATAGTGACATTGTACCCACTCCTAAAGACATCGCGATGGATGCAAACATTATGCAGCAAATATCTGACTGTTTACCACCCACTGATGTACCATATTCTACCCAAATTCAGTTCGTTGATGTATTAGAATATGGTGACTCTATAAATGTACCTACACGACAAGTGCCTATCTTCGATCAAACAGAACTGTGAATCACGCAAAATGTGACTAGCACCAACGTGACGAACATTATACATCAAATATCTGCACGCATTCCACTCACTAATAATGATCATTATCAATATTGTCAACTTGTTGACCCCATTCTATCGATCAATAATGATCAATTCCTCTTATATAAATACGTAGCATACGCTCCTATCCAACCTCAGGTAGGTGGTGGTCTGATTGATTTTTCAGACTATATAATGTCGAAGACTATACGTAAGTTATGAGGTAAAAAATATCACATTGACGGTACTGAATATAGTGTATCATTTAAGAAATATCCTATTGCCAATTCGCCATTAACTCATTCATAGTTTATATCAGGCATGGTTCAAACTCTGCTCGATACTTGTTCAATCAAATAACTAAGTAAGAATTGAGATCATTCAATCGGCATTGGATATGCCTATCACGATGGATTTTATGATGTGGAATAATAATATAATGGATCAAATTTTGGATTCGATTTAAAAAGTAATTCCGTCAAACAGTAAATGCAAGCTATCAGATAGCTTTGAGTTTCATATTTTTCACGTTGAGGAGTACAACTCTGGCAGTTGGCATGATATTCACTGTGGTGCTATCGAGCGCAAGTATTTAAATCTGCTAAATATACATTGCGATGATGAAGACGAGTACATGCATGTAAATAAATGTATTATACTTGTCCATTCTGTTTCACGGCTGGTATATATTTAGGCATAAAATTTATCGAGAAAACAAAAAATCAGATCACTAAACATGAATGGCGCAATTTGATTCAAAATAACATATATCAGATGCATATGGTGCATGAGTATCATGCAGCATGTTGTATTCCTGAATGCGAGATTAATAGTACTGACTGTTCGAAATTTCATCAACATTTTGGCAACGAATTTAGTATCCGCGTCTACTCCGAGTCAATGCATGAGTATCTATTCGGCATCGACTCTACTACTACTCTACTATCGATATATCTTTTACATTCGAAACGCGATAATCACATTTTATTAATAACGAAGTTTTACTACCTCTGTAGTTTAAGTGGTTACCAATCAGCGTGATTGATTCTGATTGGATCCATACAATGGAGTTGATAGATCCAGAATTTCTCACGATCCTTGCGGGGAGTACTTCTATGATCCTATGGTTTAGAGATTTATAGTTTATAAGATTAAGATGTGTGGTGACTTGTGTGTCTTTCTTGTTCTTAATATCCCTAAAATAGTCCTCCAAGAAGTTAGTGTCATCTGTTGGAGGGATGTACCGGAATGCGACAGTGATGTTGACTGATAGTTCATTGTTTGATATTGCCAACTCCATCTGAATCATGAGCCATGTGTGTTTGTGGGCACTGTTCTGCCATTGGTGGAATGACTGCAGGTTTGCATCTGGAATTCACGGTTTCTTCATGGGATTCGATGTCTGCTGGTTTGGGCTGTCTTCTGGAGACTGCTCGCTGTCCAGTCTAGTTCTTTTGCACAGTGATGTGATTATGATGGCCACGTGGTCAATCACTGCATTGTTACACCACATGTACCCGGTTGTACCCATTTGTACCCGGTTGGTTGTGTACATGCACCCGGTTATACCCGTTTGTACCCGGCTAAATGTATAAATGTACATGGTTGTACATTTTTGTGATGTTTATATACAAATCGGTTGGTTGGGACTTTAAACAATGGATGGATGAGGGATGATTGCAGGCTTATGTAGGTTTACGTAGTCCCATTTTTGTGGTAAAAAATCAATACAACTTATAATATCTCATTGATCTATTAAAAAACCCTGAATATATCAGTCCTCTGACGAGTACAGCCATAACATAGTCAGGAAACGCTAGTAGTCTGGATCAACAAAATGGACAGTTCATGCTAACATATGTGACAATGACCGACATAATCTTTTTACTACACAAATGGGACTACGTAAACCTACATAAGCGTGCAATCATCTCTCATCCATCCATTGTTTAAAGTCTCAACCATCCGATTTGTATATAAACATTACAAAAATGTACAACCATGTACATTTATACATATACACAATCAACCGTGTACTTGAGATCAACAATTCAGGCAACTACCCCAACAACTGGGTACATAATATACAGCCAACCAGGTACAAATGGGTACATGGGAAACACATATATACGACCAACTGGGTACACAAGGATGAGAAAAATCAAAACTACCCCAAAAGCACTCTGTTGGTGATGTTTCTCTGCTAAATCAGGTATCGACGTGTGTAATTCTACAGTCACATCGCATATGATAATGTGTAATGATTGTCATTGTAAGTTTTATAATGAGCGATGTATGACAAATCAGTGTACAAATGGGACATGTGAAATCATAAAGGCCTGTCCCCTCTGTATCGTACATGTACCTAAAGGGGGCAATGAACACATATGTGGAATGACTAAATGTCATGCATGTAAAGAGAAGTTTAATGTTAATGAAGAACATATTTGTTTTCATAAAGTAATTGAAGAAACTGTATCGCATGCACATGCCATAAAATGGGTGATGAGGATCTAACATCCAAATCTTGTCAAAAATATATCACTTATGATACTGAAACATATTTAGAACCTGTTAACAATGCCTAAACTAATATTGTCAGCGAGCATAAAGTTAATCACGTGGTAGCGAACATATGCTGTGACACATGCATTGAGCAGCCACTCGAAGCTAAGTGCACTATGTGTCAGCGAGGCATGAATAATGGATATGTTCCCTTTCATTGGTTAGATGCTATGGATCAGTTTGTTAAATGGTTAAAATGTATCGAATCTAAGCACGATAATAAATGTATCCAGCGAAAATATGTTTTCTCTGACCACCTCATTATTGTGCATAAGGCACGTGCATATGATTCGCCTTTAATCCTTCAATGCGTATGCAAGCGCATTAACCTTCATCTAAACTGGCAAACATCATCATGCATGGCCATTCAATTCTCTCATTCATTTCATCGATTCCATTAAGGTTTTTCCTCTTTCATTACATAAGGTTGGCGATGCTTTTAATCTTCCTGTGTGCAAGGGAATAATTCCCCATCAGCTGAACTCATTTCAGTATTGGGGTAAGGTAATACCCTTTCCTGAGAGGGAGTGATTCGGCTTACAAAATATGAAAGCAAATGAACTGCTCGAATTTGATCGATGGTACAATGCGCAGATATCTAGAGATGCACACTACGATGTTGATATAAATCTCATCGAATATTGTAACGATGACGTAACCATCTTACATTTAGCCATGTCTAGATTTAAGTCCTTATTTTCTGAATAAACGGATAGACAAAATCCATTCATATCATGGATAATGCTAGCAGGTGCATGTAATGTAGCATGTTACACTTTTTGTCTATGCCCTGATAGCATTAAAACTTTACCTGACTACTCGCTAAGAGCAAAAACGTGCATATAGCATGATCGCTGTTGAATGAATGGAATGGGTTAGGTTAAGCGAGGGTTACCAAATCTTGCATGTGCTAAACTATGGTGAGTAAAAGGTTTGCTGGCATAATGTAGATGGCTTCGCTCCACGCGAAAATATTATTTTCGAGTTTTGCGGGTGTAAATTTCACGGTCATGAGTTTGATTGCGGTGGCAATAAACGTGAGCAGACATATACACCATACAGTGATCAGACATACAAAGAAGTATATTCCGCTCTTCAATATCACATTTCCTTATTCGAATCGCATGGATATATGGTGAGAAGTATGTGGGAATGCGAGTTTAAGAAACTACTCACTAATACTGATGGACTAAATGATTTTATTACCGAATTGGACTTAAAACACCCCATATCTCTGCGTGATGCACTATTTGGTGGGCGTAAATCCGCAATTCGATTATTTCTAGAAGTGGATGAACATACTAAGCTAAAATATTTAGACTGCATTTCTATGTACCAATCAGTGATGAAACAATGTCGTTTTCCGGAAGGTGCATACGAGGTCATAAGAGGCGATGATTTGAATGATAAGACAGTGCATGACTTCTTCAGTCTTATTAAATGCAAAGTCCTCCCTCCTCGTGATTTATACTTTCCAGTATTACCTACTAGCATAAGTAAGCGGCTCATGTTTGTACTATGCGCCAAATGCGCAAGAATTGGTCAATCTACCGTATGCGAACATGCGGAAGAACAACATTCCTTATGCAGGATGTGGACCACTCCTGAACTACAGTTAGCTATTCACCATGGTTATATAATTAAAAAGATGTACGAAGTCTGGCATTGTCCTGAGTCGCAATATGAACAACATGGCAATAAGGAACTATTTTCTGAATACATTAACCACTTCATCAAAACTAAGCAGGAAAGTAGTGGGTATCCAAACAGGGTCTGTAGTGAAAGTGATAAAGAGCACTATATACAAGAGTACTATGTGCATGAGGCTATACAACTCGACCCAGCGAAAATATCAAATAATCCGGCTCTACGTTTTATAACTAAATCTGGATTGAATATTTTGTGTGGCCGTTTTTCGCTATGTTATCACACAAAGAATAAGTTGGGATCAATGCGAAAAGAGCTACTAGACCTTTTGAGGGATAAAAGTAAATCTGTTGGCAGCATTTCATTCCTCAATGATAATCTTTTAATGGTGCCGTACTCCGTCAATGAAGAGTACGTCGAGTCCCCATTAAATACCAACTGTATTCTTGCATCTTTCGTGACAGCTCATGGGCGAGTAAAACTGTATGAAGTCTTGTCCTTACTCGGTCGCCTCATAGTCTATCATGATATGGATTCTGTGGTTTTCAGTAACCGTGAAGGTGAGCCATCCATTCAAGATTAAAAGTGGGTATCTAGGTTCTTAGACGAGTAAAATCCCCTCCAACTATGAGGTAACAAGTTTTTGCGCACTCGGTCCAAAAACAATAGTCTTGAAATGAAGCGTTGCGATGATCCATCAATTGTTAAACAGGTATCATAGGTTGAAGGTTTAATGCTGGGTACTGAACAATCAAAACAAGTAAATTTTGTTGTGATGAAAAAATCCATCAAACAAATTATAAACGATGGTGAAATTACGGATAGTAATAGTGTACTACTAAGCTAACCATCTAAGATCACACGCACATCTCAATTTAGAATTCTTTCAGTCAACAGTAGTAAGAACTTCAGACCCTTCTTCAAAAAACGAAATTTGAAACTGGGCGATTTATCTTCTGTTCCATATGGTTACACTAGCGTAGTATAAATATAAATAGTAACGATGTACTGCTATTCTTCAAAAGTGTGTATGACATCATGGTTAATGTATAACGTTGATGTAATATACGATAAATAACTGTTAATGCCATAATATTGATGCGTCTAATTAATATATTGGGCGTAACCTTTTAATGGTGAAACCTCCTTAGCCTCCCTCCTTAGCGGCCTATCAACTATATATCTATGTTGTTGAATGAGTTTGTAGCTTCCTATGTCATCGCACAGTCAAATTATTTTCAAAATATTCAACATCCTTAAATAGCCACTGCGCCATGATTTAGATATTTGTGGCAGTCAATCCGGTGGTAAATTTTCTAAATTAGTCTTCTTGCAGTCCGCAAATGGGTCTCCATCTAGCCCACTAAGGATGGTGGCTATGGAGGTTTTCACCATTAAATGGTTAAGCATGATATATTATTTTCAGGACCAAATTTAGTCACTAAAGAGTTAACTATTGATTTGTGCCGGTTGTGTATGACATCATGGTTTAGGCACGTCACTGATGTAATATATGTTAAACAGAATGGATCTCCAAGTGTGATACCAGTGATCGAAAAGAAGAAGAAGAAGTTATATGTTAAACATTTGATGACGCCTTTAATTAATATATTGTCTTAATATTTCAGTATTAGTAAACATATCGTTGTATCGCAGTTTGATGCAGGACCAAATTTAGTCACTAAAGAGTAAAGTAGTGATTGGTACTGGTTGTGTATGACGTCATGGTTTAGGTGTGTCACCAATGTAATATATGATAAACAACTGTTAACACCATAATATCGATACCCTTAATATCACTGCCTTTAATTAATATATTGTCTTAATATTGTAGTATTAGTAAACATACAGTTGTATCACAGTTTGATGTTGCATACTCGAATCATATCAATGTAATAATATGTTGTGTCATTTACGATGTCAGTATTAATAAAAAAAATAAAAATGATTTAATTTGTTTACTCATTGTCAATCATGCCATTGAATGGTGCACCCAGCACCCTCACCCTCTATTGGCAATATGTGTTGGTATTTTAATGCAGTGCTTGAAAACACATTTGCATGCATTGCACTCACCAAAAACATGCTATGAAACGCAGCTGAATAGAGCACTGTGGTGATCTCTCCATAACGTGCGACAAAATTCAGGCTGAAGCATGCAGTAGTTTACAACACATGCCATCTGCATTTTGATTGTTACCACATAATGACTGGTGAGTGTGCATTATTGATGCAGTAACGGTTCAAAGATTAGTGAGCATTATGCGTGCATTTCAGTCAGTTATGTCTCGTAAACGCGATCATGCTTCATTACGCCATATCACGTCACCGTGCTACTGTTAGGGTTACCACTGATATATAATGTTTTATTTGAAAATTCGCATATGAAATGACTTCCTTCATAATAATCTTCACCTAACCATAAATGTTCTTAGAGATAAAAACACGATGACTGAAAACATATTTTACATGTAGAAAATGGTTTTTGAAAATTCATATATGAAATAACTGCCTTTATAACAATAGTATCAGGATTAAATACTGAAAAAAGCACTTGAATAGCATATGTATATTTTTACTGAAAAACTTCAATTATTTTATGTTGATGGTTTACATACCATTGAGTGAACTCTTTTCAAGGATAGGGAAAGTTATTTTTAAACACCTTTCAACTGGAATGACTGGGTTGATAATTTCTCTTGATATGAAAATGAAAATAGTTTTTAGCCATTAAAGGTTTAAAATTCACATGTGAAATAACTTCAAAATAATCTTCACTGATACACTTCACCTAACCATAAATGTTCTTAGAGATAAAACAGGTTTAGTGAAAACATATTTTATATGTAGAAAATGTTTTTGAAAATTCACATATGAAATGACTGCCTTCATAATAATAGTATCAGGATTATATACTGAAAAGCACTTGAATAGTTTATGTAAATTTTTACTGAAAAACGTCATAATTATTTTATGTTGATGGTTTAAAATGGTTTGTATAACATTGAGGGACCTATTTTAAAGTGTAGGAAAGCTTATTTTAAAAAGCCTTTGAACTGGAATAACTGGCTAAAACATATACCTAGCAGGCACATGATGTTGTTTCCACATTGAAATCATGTTATGGACATCATGTGCCTGTTGGGATATTTCATATGCTTAACTGTGGCTTGTCACAAATCATTACTTTTAACGAGCCACCCACCTCCCACCCATACCAAAAATACAGATCTGCATGTATTATCATAGCATTCAGCTAGACATGTGCCATTCATAATATTGGAACGGATGTCGCAGAGCATGTGTTTACACTTTGCCACTCTCCGCAGTAAATTCAGCTCATAAATAACTTTTTTTCAATGCCTAGTAAAATGTGCTGTTACAAATTTGAATATAATTGGACGCCAATGGTATTATGATCTTTGCCAAATAATGACTGGTGAGCATGCATTATTGATGGAGTAATGGTTCAAAGATTAGCGCATTCGCATGCATTTCAGACAGTATATATATATATATATATATATATATATATATATATATATATATATATATATATATATATATATATATATATATATATATATATATATATATATATATATATATATTTATATAATGTATGCAAGTGAATGTGATGGCGTCAATGCTTGACTGTAATACGATCTTACGTCACCCCTTTACCATGATTGTCTGTGGTCCGACGCAGTGTGGTAAAACTGAAATGATAAAAGCATTAATAAGAGATCCAATGCCAATTATTCCCCCGCCACAGAGGATCGTGTACTGCTATGGCGTATGGCAAGATGGATATAATGATTTAGCACGAGAAGTAGAATTTAAAGAGGGGGTAAATGTTGAATTAGACAGAAGTTGTAGGACATTGGAGATACTGGATGATTTGATGAATAAATATGATGACAATGTGGTTGACTTATTTACAAAAAGTTCTCATCATGAGAACTGTAGCGTTATCTTTGTAGCCCAAAATCTTTTTCACAAGTCGCATAATCAGCGCGACTTATCAGTTAACTGTCACTACATGGTATTGTTTAAGAATCCATGTGATGTATCCTCTATATGCTCTTTATCCAATCAGGTCTATCCTTGTAATACAAAGTATTTGATAGAACCATATAAGGATGCTACATGCACACCTCACTCATATCTAGTTTGGGATTTGAAACCGTTAACACCAGACAATATTAGACTCTGTTCAACTGTTCATCCAAAGGACATCTGTTACGTGTACATACCAAAGAAGTGAAAAAATGGCACCACATAATAAAGGACAGCATTTACCTATGCTACAATATCTGGCCAAAGTAAAACCAAAGATAAGAAATGATGTACTCAAACAATGTTCAAATGAATTGATAGATGTGCTATGTGAGTCATGCCCCAATGTATTATGCGGAAATGTCCGGCTTAATAAATCATGATACAAGCAACTGAGTAAATTTAAATGCCATATGCATGCACTGACCAGGTGCGGAGTACCATACACACATAAAAGACGTCTGTTACAGACAGGTTGATTTTTGGGAGCCATATTACCTGCAGTGATTGGCACTCTAGCGCTATTAATTGGTAAACTGTTCACATGAGAAGATGGAACATGTACGCAAGATGGCTTTGGTACAACACAAATTGATAGGCAATTTAAATGAACAGAGTAAAATATCTCTGCTACAGACATACCCAGCGATACATAAAGCTATTAGTCTCGACAACGAGATATCCAATATTTAGCATGACACGATATGTCTGAGCATGAAAAGTCGACAACGTATTTGCAAGTATTGGATAAATATAAGAACTACTATCAGCAATCAATAGGGCAGCAATATTACGTGCCCCTCTTCAACCCATACCTACATCAGATGCACTGCCCAGACAAACACTTGAGTGTACAATGAGGGAAATACCAAAGACATATAAGACAAAAGCCAGCAGAATAATTAATATTTTGCACTCACTTCCTGAACGTTTTAATGTTAATGATCTAGGTGAATTAACGACAGAGGGTATGTTTTACCTGAAAAGTAATGTACTTGATCTGCTTACAAACGTTGTTGCTCATGGGCACACACCTCAACATAACTGTATGCTCAATGTCACAAAGGGCAAGTTTCTTAATCTGCTATGCGACTTAAACATACCATGAAGATTTGTCGGACAAGAGAAGACATTGCAGCAGATATATAATGTCAATGATAACGATGATGGCATCAGTGAGTACGCACCTTCTGCTGCGAGTAAAAGGATGGATAGAAAAAGTACAGGTACACCGTCTGGCAGTGAGTACACGCCTTCTCTAGCAGGTAACAGAAAGAAAAAGAGCAAAGCAAAGAGATATACTGCATCAGTGTGGGTGAATTTAGTGAAGTAATGAATGATGCTAAATTGGCGAAAGTATATTACGATCCGAAGCATTCTGCCTCCTTTGGTGGAAATGAAAAGCTATATAATGCATTTAAAGATAAAATACCACATGTCTATATTGAAGAATGATTAAAACGTCAGGATGTATACACCCTTTGCAGACCACGGAGAACACAGTTTACCAGATGTAAGATAATAGTAATGGCTATCAACGAGTTATGGCAGGCAGATCTGTGCTCTATGGGAATGCTAGCAAAGGAAAACAATGTCGTGTTATACCTACTCTGCATTGTTGATGCACTCTCGAAGTATGCTTGGGTGGCAAATCTCTATAGCAAAACGTCCACATCAGTCAAGAAAGGATTAGAAGCTATTCTGTCATGTACTGAACGACACCCACATGCTGTTCAAACCGACGAAGGTGGTGAGTTCGTCAATGGAGTAGTCAAGAAATATTTGACTGAGAATGGAATACATTTCTATACCGCGCAGAATGAGCCACACGCTTCTATGGTGGAACGTTTTCAGCAGATGTTAAAGGGCTGAAAATATAGATACATGACACATAAGAAGATGAGAATGTATATCGATGTATTACCTAATTTAGTCGCATCGTACAATAAAACTGTACACACGAGCACACGTAGAGCTGATTGCATGGAGAAATATATATATGTAGGGAAGAACAAGAAGAAGAACACTAAACTAAAGAAAAATACACTGAAATCTGGTGATCATGTGCGAATCTCGCAAGCAAGAATGCCATTTGCAAAGGCGTATCGCGGGCAGTGGAGCTGTGTATTGTTTCAGGTGAATAATGTTCTTTCTGACAAATATCTGATCTTATATAGATTGGAAGATTATTTGGGTGATCCAATTGTTGAAACTTTTATCACGATGAGATTCAGAAAATTGGTGGCGTGAAAGAAGATAGAGAATATGCAGTGGAACAGATAATTAAGAGTAGGAAGGGAGCTACGGGAGCACATGAATATTTTGTCAAGTGGCTCGGCTATCCCTCCAAGTTTAGCTTGTGGGTTACTGAGCTCAACACTAAACACCATTAATAATGGACGAGTATATATAGAGACATTCAGATCAGGGAATGGGGCATGTAATGGGTTCACGTGTACCAAAGGAGGAGATACCTAGCGCAAGTCAGAATCATTTACATCGTCAATCTGATTATATAGAATGGTTAGCCAGGTATCTGGATATCGTTTCTGAGTGGTTGCTTAGGGTATATATTACCCAGTCCGTGCATTAAGACGTTAAAGATACCACAACCATCTTTGGAGAATGAATGAGGCCCAGTTTTACGTGACTCTTCTGAGCAATAGTAGTGCGCAGTACTATCCTAACAATAAGATATCCGAGTTTAGAACACAGCTACAGATGCCATTGTCATTAGATGGCGAGTGGGAAGTGGGAATCTCAAGCGTACTATATCCCAGGAGCTGGCTTACTATTACTAGAGAATGTTATGTACAAATATATGCGTGGAGTAAGACAAAGAAGAAGACGGATGAGGATAATGTCAAATCTGGTATTGTAGTGGATGTTGGTAAACCAACACCTGTTGATCTGGACAAGCTCAAGAGGGCTGCAGAATGATCAACCTAGCACTCAGTGAAAAAAGCGTATTCATCGTAGTTTTCATGAACATAGCGAATCACATATTATAAAAGTACCAAAGGAATACTATGCGGTGAAGAATACGGTAGACTATATAAATGGACAGATATAAAATCATCAGAAATTTAAGGATAAAAAAAATCTTTCTCAATTTTGATTTACATCGCGCGAATCTTATAACCCAGAGGTATCTAATTTAATTGGCTATGATTAAAAAATACATACAGGACCAGTAGAAGTATTAAAATCATTTCGAGAGCCGCCAGGGCAGACCAATGACAGCATATATATATTGCGACGTTGTCTCTCACAGCACAGTAGGTGGCACGCCAGCACCACTGCTCAGAGTGATTCCACTGTCTAGTACTGATGGCGGGAAAGATATATGCCAGTGGACGTTTCCCGATATTCAGTGTCACTCCATGTCAAAGAACTACATCAATACAATAGGAATACTTATAACTGATAGGTCAGGCTCATTCGAGGATCGAGCATCACTGAGTGTACTCTGTATACATTTCAGATGATGATGATGATGATGAGAAGATTGAGCAATGCTAGTGACTTGGGGCGGTATTATGCCAGTCAGGCGGGTTATGGACGTATTCCAGTATTTGTGGGTGCATGATGCCAGGCAGGCCATGGGTTAGTTAATATCCTAGGCGGACTATTATTCTCAGCAATACCTTTCACGAAAACTGTTGCCAAGACAGTAGGTAAACAAGCTCTTAGCATGGGAGTTGGGCTAGCAGAGGATGTAATGGCAGGAAAGAATGTTAAATCCTCACTGAAATCAAGAGTGCATGGTGTAGCCAGGGCTCTGATACCAGAGGCTGTAACAGCAGTATGTGGATGATTAACCAAACCTAAACCAAAACATAAAAAGAGGAGTAATGTATGTAATGCTCAGTCAGCACGCGCAACACCGAAGAGGAAGGGATGCAACAAACATCAGAGAAAACATGCTGATATCTTCGATTGATTAAACATGGAACTTAGTCATGAATGTGAGTGTCCAAACAGTGAGTTGGACATTTTTCAGAGATGCCCCATAGTAACGACGTTGGAGTCAGAAAAATGGGAACAGTTTCAACCTGTATCCAGCTTATCAGATTCTGGACCAATTGAGTTTTACATCTGCGTTTCTTTGGATAGATATTTAAATCTTACCCAGTCTTACATCTCAATTAAAGTTAAGTTAGTAAAGCTAGATGTGGCGGGTACTGAGACATGGCTCACAGTTGATGAAAAGATGGGTCCTGTGAATAATCTCCTTCATACAATGTTCTCACAAGTGGATGTTTTTTTAATGGAAAACGTGTCAGTGACTTGAACAAAAATTATGCTTACCATGCTTATTTTGAAACAGTGCTTAATTATCGAAACGATGGCGCATCCTCGCATCTCCAACTTGATGGATGGCGAATGGACGATGCTGGTGAATTTGATAAAGTCGCTGATACTAACTTAGGATTTCAAGCACACAGAAAAATGATGGCTGAAAGTAAGACAGTGCAATTAATTGGTCGCATACACACTGATATGTTTCTGCAGGATTGATTTATGATTGGATCCGTTGATTTGAGAGTACGCCTGCAGCGGAGTAAAGATGCTTTCGCCATTATGTCTACAGAGCATCTCAAACCTAAGCTGAAGTTATTGTCAGCTAACTTATTTGTACATAAAGCTATACCATCCTCAGTTCTGTTAGTATCGCACATGGACACTGAGAAAGACGAGTGCTAAATACCCTATTCGTCATGTTGTATGTAAAACCTTTATGGTACTGATTGGAGTTATGAGCGTGGATAGTGATAATACATTTATCGGACAGTTTCCTACAAGAGTATTATTCAGTTTTGAACCAAATGTCGCTTATAATGGTATTGTTACTAAAAACCCATTCAAGTTGTATAATAATAAAACTACCTACACTACATACTGTATTAATGGGGAAGAGGTGACAACATCGCCAATACGCCCATCATTTAGTGATGACATTTACTCTCATGCTTACTTTTCGCTGTTCAGTGGTACTAGAGTACTATTTAAAGACCGTGGGTACCCGCTTGATAAAGCACACTTCAGATATGGCATGACACTATTCGCATAGGATTTTACTCCTGATTTAGCTGATTCGGAGCAGCTATACCCTACACATACTGGATCATTAAGAGTCGTCTTCCATTTTAGCGAAGCACTACCTTCTTCTTCTTCTTCTTTTCGTTCGCTGATCATACCGCCAGTCCTGTAAGTGACTATCGACATGATCATAAGCGTTAAGTGCGTGGATCCATGGTTTATTAGAGTACGCCGTGCGGCCTGGAACCTCCGTCTTCAGCACTCGAGGTTTCTGTCAGGGTTACCTCACCCGTACGAAGCACTACCTGATACAACAAATGTGATTTGCTATGCTGAATTTGATAAGTCGATAGAAATTGGCTCAGACATTAATGTATTAACAGATTATTAAAAAAATGTTGCATACATTTGAAATAGAGCATCTATTATTCGGTAATGACAAAATGCACAAACACTTCCTGTGAGTTTTTCCAATTGACAATGTACCTGGTCATATTAAATATTGTCCATCTTCATTAGTGATAAACACGCATCCCAGTAATAAAGACGGGCAGCTCTGGGTCACGGTTTATTACACATCGAGTGGAAAAGCAGAATAGTTTGACCCTTATGGAAGATGCCCTTCAACAGAAGAATGATATTAAATGTTCGCAATGGGTGTCATGCACGTATTTATTCATATAACGCTGAACGTGTTCAACCAGCACTGACGACAACATGTGGATATTATTGTGTATATTTCTTATATATCGTTCAAGAGGATGACGCATGAAGCACATACTATGGACACTAAGAAAACGTGAAAGAAACGATGAGAAAGTGAAATGTTTAACTCTAAGAATGAGAGAAAAGATTCGAAAAATTACCAATGGATAATTAATAATAATAATAATAATAATAATAATAATAATAATAATAATAATTATTATTATTATTATTGTTTCTCACGTATTTATAGAATAATTGATGTCATTAAATGTTGTCGCTGATTTAGTTTATTATTGTATTTTCTTATTTTACTTCGATGTGTCAATAAAAAAAGGTAGAAACGTAGAAACGTAGATTATGGTGTATAGACTAATGTCATGGCTGATACAATAGAACAATGCCCTATTTTTCATCCAACCTTTTGCATCCAACAAGCTGTATACAACAAGTTGGCGCGTACGTATCGGTTTTTAATTCAATTTTTTCATCCATCATACTGTATGCAATATGTTTTCCCGTGTATATTGGATTGGTACAATATTTCCATCAAACATTTTATACGAGCAATCAACTCTCTGAACTGCCTACACATGTCCGCGTACGTCGCCTACGCGTCACATGACAATAAAGACGGCTGTTCATTACAAAGACACGTGAGCGATCCAATAATTTGACCCTTTTATTTGAGGTTTTCGAGGAGTACGAGTATTTATTTACTGTGAAGATACAGCCAGACAAAGTCAGCTGCCGTTTTGGAAAATAGAGGAATATATACTCATATGACTGATACATGATCTTTGTTATAGATTTTTTACTTTGCGCATAAATGACGTATACAAAACTTGTTGACACAGTGTGTATTTACAGCCGCACATTGTGGGTGTTGCACCCACGTTTTGCGGCTGTAAATACACACTGTGTCAACAAGTTTTGTAAACGTAATATGTGTTTGGTTGGTGGTATGCATACCTGTATTATATAGAGATTAATTCGCTACTATCTCTATACCATCCTTTTCTACCGGGACATTCCCCGTAATCTATAAATACATGATACAATACTGTTTTCTAACGATGTCTCATTGCTAAGCATTCATTATTCCCACAGCACGACTCATAAATAAGTTAGTATTTTTTCAAAACAAAAACAGAAACACGTAAGTTAGTACAATTTTGAAGACGATGTAAGAAATGTTCTAGTGACGCTTTCAACATACTTGGTGGATTGAAAGATATTGCTACCTTAGGCAGCAATATCTTCCAATCCAAGTATGTTCAGAATATTCAACAGTACGTGTTATTTTCTATTAGAAACATATATGTTATTACTGAGTTGTACTGTATATAACCAGTTTAGTGGTAATAATAATTCATAAGAATAGAAAATGCTATGATGATTAATAATTAGTAGTTACCAATGGAGTCGTTCCATTAATAGATCATCTGATGAGTGCGTGTATTTGCTTTAGAATTGGCACGTCAAATCAAGCTTGCTTGCGTGCGTGCGTGCGTGCGTGCGTGCGTGCGTGCGTGCGTGCGTGCGTGCGTGCGTGCGTGCGTGCGTGCGTGCGTGCGTGCGTGCGTGCGTGCGTGCGTGCGTGCGTGCGTTCTTGCGTGCGTGCGTGCGTGCGTGCGTGCGTGCGTGCGTGCGTGCGTGCGTGCGTGCGTGCGTGCGTGCGTGCGTGCGTGCGTGCGTGCGTGCGTGCGTGCGTGCGTGCGTGCGTGCGTGCGTGCGTGCGTGCGTGCGTGCGTGCGTGCGTGCGTGCGTGCGTGCGTGTGTGCTTGCGTGTGTGCATGTGTGTGCGGGGGGTGGGGGGTTGGAGATCTGGGGTAATCCTCTTAGTGTGTGTCCAACTGTATTAAAATGTCCATACGTGCGTTCGAGTGTGCGTTGTTATTCTTTTTTCTGTAGTATATACATTCGGCCATCAGTCTTAAAAATACCATATTAGGTTGCCAAAAGCCAAAATCTTTTTCTGCAAGGCTGGGCTGCAAAATAATTAGGCCATTAACACTTTAACCTTCAAATCGGTTCGAGCTAATTTCAATTTTCGGCTTCTGCAGTCGTCTTGAGAAATTTCCACGATTAGATTATTTTGGAAAATTTACAACTGAACTGACTGGCTCTGTTATTGAGCCAGTCATTCCAGAAGTAATTTGTCAAAAATAGACTTCTCTTACTTTGCAAATGGGCATTTCTCAAGACGACTGCAGAAACAGAATCTCAATTACAAAGACACTATACAGGTATATGTTACTAGATATTTTGAAATTATTCTGACAGGAACCTGTTGCTGCCATATGAATTTCTAATTATTCAACGTAATAGCTGTCAAATGGTAAATGAGTTTTCTAATTAGGGCTTCAAGGATTTAAATATAAATATTTTCGAGACGTGGTTCAGAGACATCCGGGATTATCGTAGATTACGGGCTGTTGTATAGCTCATAAATAAGCTAACCTGTTTTCAAGACAAAAGCAGAAATAGGTTAGTTAGTACACTTATTGAAAACGATGTAAGAAATGTTCTGTTGAATATTTTGAACATAATTGGATTGGAAGACATTGCAGCCTTAGTCAGCAATGTCTTCTAATCCAATTATGTTCAAAATATGCAATGGTATGTTTTATTTATTATTTTTGGTGGAAACACGTTAAGTTGCCTTTGATCTGTTAACTTCTCTTGTGTCAACTTAACTATTCAAACCTTCTAGTTCAAACCAACAAAAATCAGCCGTGTAGTGGTCTTGAGTCACGTCTATTTGCAGGCGAAGAGAAGGGTATTTTTGAATATTTACCACTGGAATGACTGGCTCGGTAACCGAGCCAGTCATTCAAGTGGTAGATTTTCAAAGATACCCTACTCTTGGCCTTCAAATGGACACTTGCTAACAAAAAGCTTAAATTTTCTTTAACGTTACCCTTTTGATGGTCAAGCCGGACAAAATTCCAGCGGTAAATTTATTTTAAAAAATAGCCATCTAAGAGTAAAATTACTTGGAAAGTTTTGGCCATTAAAACGATTAATTGATTTAAGTAGTATTTTTCCCGCTTTGAGGGGCTGTTGACACATGTAGGCCTAAGTTGTTTCTGGCTTATACTGTACTGATACCACTTACCTCTTTATCATCCGATAGCAAAGTTGTGTTTGCACATTCTCTAGACAACAAATTAGTGGAAACTGTCTCAGTCTCATTTCTCAGAACCGACTTTTCGATTTCAAAAGATTAACATATCAACTCCTGCTTTGATATACTCCGCGTACCCGCGAGTTTATTACGCTACTGGGATGGCATGTAATGGTTCACTTAATGTTATGCAATCGAAAGCAAGCCTGCTTATGTGATACAGTTTAATATGATTAGAGTATTAAAGAGGCATTTTCACAGCAACATTCTTGAAAATAAACTTTGTGTGTCTACCTGTAATGAAACGAAATGAATCTTAAAATAAAATGATTCTATTCCGTATAAATTAAAGTCAATTCTTTTAGTTGTGCAGTTGAATTAGTCACTCATGTCTCTAATTCAATTTCCCAACTTAAAAAATTGTGTTACTTTATACGTAATGAAATTATCATTTTTTAAAGATTTTTTTCGTTTCATTGCATCTAGGCACACAGTTTAAGCCTCTAAAAGCATTTAATTTTAACAATTTTACTTTCATAATTTTGGTGTGAATATGTACCTTTAATACAATTTTTAATTTGAGAAATTGAATTAGAGACACGAGTACCTAATTCAACTTCACAACAAAAAAGGTAGGCCACTATATTAATTTATATAGAATGAAACCAGCATTACATTTAGGCACACAATTTTAGCCTCTAAAAGTATGAAATTTTAACAATTTTATTTTAAAGCATTTTCGTGTGAATATGCACCATTAGTATAATTACAGTATTAAAATGCGGGAGTGAAGAGCGAGGGGAAGGGGCCGGTAAGAAAATGGCACCGCCACTCCCCTCCCACTGGATTGAGGCGGCCCCAAACTGCGTCTCCTACCCCTAGTGCACTCAAACCATAGGCGAATGTAAATCGCAGAATCCAGTGTGGAATGGAAAATAAAATAAACACAATCATCAACTCTTTCCCACACACTTACTTCCTGGCCACGTCTTCTGAGGGCTGATTCAGATTCAGATTCAGATTCAGAAAAAGATTAATGTTTAAAGTACACAAGCTATCTGCTACACGACTAATGCGCCTTAAATGATATCAGCATATCTTTCACCAATCTTCAGCAGTGCCTGGACAATCTAAAGATATTCTGTGATAACACCCTTCTGACTATAAACCTAGATAAAACGCACTCTCGTTTTTAATACAAGTGGCAAAGTAGATAAAAACCTCAAGTTTACTCTCGGGGAAAACCCGCTAGTTGCAACTGATCAATATTGCTACCTCGGCACTACATTTCAGGCTTCACAAGCCTTCTCCATAAACAGTAAAATTCAACATGACAAACCACTAAGAGCTTTTTTCAAAATTAAATCCACCTGCATGCAGTTTGGTGGGATCGATCCTAATGCACAACTCTTTAGTTCAGCCAAACAAACTTTATCATTGCGAAATCTGGGGGCCAAGAACAGCCAAGTTGTTTGTCAATAATGAATTCAGTAAACTAGACAATTCCTTTCAACATGAGAAACTCACCAACAAATTCTGCAAACAAGCCATAGGTGTGCATAAATATGCGTCCAACATTGCTGCCAAAGGGTAACTGGGAAGGTACCCACTTACCTTGGAAATCATTATAGCACTCCTAAAACATTGGAAGTGGCCAATATCACTATCGGATGATAGAATTGTCAAACAAGCATATCTAAGTGATCTGGAAATACTTAGCAAGAACAAAACACAAACTACCAACAGACACGCATGGCTAGACATACTAAAGGAACTACTAACATCCAGTGGACTAAGTGATATTTGGGTTAACCAGAACCCAAACCATTGATGCAGTCCACACACACTTGAAAGAGCAATATAATAAGTACCTTTTTAACACAATTCAGAGAACATCTAAACTCTCAACATATGCAAAGATAAAACACAGTTATACAATCGAACCATACCTAAGCCAAAACATCCCTTTCAAATTCAGAGCAACTGTAGCAAAAAACAGAATCAGCGCACACCAACTGGAAATTGAAACAGGTAGACACCACAAAATTAGCAAAGATAAGAGATTGTGTAAACTGTGTGCAAAAGATACCGGAGATGAAATCCACTTTTTATTAAACTGTGAAAATTTACAAACACACTGTAACAAGGTATTCCCTCAACTTAGACCAACAAGTAACACTTCAGAAGAAATTACAATACTAACACAAATACTAAACTTGGACAACCTAGATGTACTCACAACTTGTAAAGCAGTAGCTAGCATGATGGAACACAGAAAAAAGCTGCTATCCAACCAACCACCTACAATACCAACACATGGACTGAATACGGTAATGCACGATCGTGCACGTGTGTGCGGGTGGGCGTGTATGCGCGTATACAGATCTAGAGGTCTAGACCATATATACAAACGTATTAGGAGCCTAGTAATATAGTGTCTGTGTATATAATATATATGTACTGTTTATATGTACCTAGTGTTATATAATATGTTGTAAGCTATATGATATATGTATGCTGATTAGCCACATAGGCACAAAAAGCAAATAAATCTGATCTTATCATATCTTATCTATCCAAATAGTCCCACCCGAACACTAACACATTTAGATGTATACTCATATAAAATAGGTAAAGTAGAAACGTGGTTGCAATAGAACCATTAAGCGCACATACATGGTATAATCTTTTAGTTATTTAGCGAAATGTCTCTTAAAAATAATTTAGAAAATTCTTTTTTAAATAATAATACCGGCTGCATGAGGTAAAGGTGAACGGTTTTGCTGAAATCAAACAAGCCATTATTGAAGTAAATGATAGGTGAAAACTGTTATCCTCGTTTTAATCATAGCATATAATTTACATAGTCTAAGCACAGTGCATAACTACGAATGGCTAAGTCTAAGCATAGTGGGTAACCATGAATGATTAGGTCTAAACATAGAGCATAACAGCGAATGGCTAAGTCTAAGCATAGCGTATAACCAGGAGTCGCTAAGTCTAAGTATAGCATATAACTAGGAATGGCTAAGTCTAAGCATAGCATATAACTACGAATGGCTACGTCTAAGCATAGCGTATAACCAGGAATGGCTAAGTCTAAGCATAGCATATAACCAGGAATGGCTAAGTCTAAGTATAGCCAAAAATAGGAATGGCTGCGTCTAAGCATAACATGTAACTCCAAATGACTAAGTCTACGAATAGTGCATACCTCAAATGGCTAAGTCTAAGCATAGTGCATAACCGTCAAAAGCCAAGTCTAAGCACATAGAGAGTAAATTGTGGCGAAGCTTCGCTAGAAATGGAAGGGCACCTCATAAACGGTAAGCATCAAGGACCACGCAATGCTTGGGTTACTGAAATTTCTCAAACCCTTAAAATCTCGCTTTTCATCGTGTGCCATCGACCGTCAGTGGGCGAAAAACACCTACCGTCACGTTTAACAACATGTGCACATTGGTTAGTGGTGAAAACTGGCGGGCCGGTGGTGCACGTCACCCCCGGGATATCATGGCTGCCAGACCCAGTGGTTGTTTGGGTAACTGGCCATACTTCTCATTCTAGCGTGCTTTTTCTTTCTTCTTCTCTCTTCGTGGTGTTACTTTCCTCTTCTGTCATGTATAACTATGTGGTGATTGGGTGAGTGGATGGAGATCAGGAAGGCAGAATTTCCTAACGTCCAAAAGGGTTGGTGGTGGTTCGCGTCTTAACGATTCTATCTCTATACGGACTAACAGTAGTGTTAGTAGTTACGAGACAGCCGTAAAGGTACAATTCCCTTAGTTTGTAGAACGGTCTTGCTCAATGGCAAGTGGGTAGCCTCGAGTTACAGAGGTGACGAAATGTTGTGTCTTTCGGAAAACGTCAGTAGATTTTGCTAAATGCTCGTCACTAGCTTTCCTCCACGGACGGCCGTTCACGTTCGGATTCACACTAATACGTTCACTCATACGGGCCCTCACATATGCGCAACGACAAAGACAACGATGAATAATGAGAGAGAGAGAGAGAGAGAGAGAGAGAGAGAGAGAGAGAGAGAGAGAGAGAGAGAGAGAGAGAGAGAGAGAGAGAGGGGAGGGAGAGAGAGGGGGAGAGAGAGGGGGAGGGAGGGAGGGAGGGAGGGGTAGGGAGGGAGGAACGGAGGGAGGGATGGAGGGAGGGATGGAGGGAGGGATGGAGGGAGGGTGAGGGAGGGAGGGAGGGAGAGGGAGGGAGGGAAAGAGAGGGAAAGAGAGAGGGGGAGGGGAGGGAGGGAGGGGGGAGGGAAGGAGCGAGAGAGAGGGGGCGGGGAGAGATATAGGGAGGGAGGGAGTGTGGGGGGAGAGAGAGAGGGCGGGGCAGAGAGATAGAGAAGGCAAGGAGAGAGTGAGGGAGGGATGGCGGGAGGGAGGGAGGGAGGGGGAGAGAGAGAGAGAGAGAGAGAGAGAGAGCGAGAGAGAGAGAGAGAGAGAGAGAGAGAGAGAGAGAGAGAGAGAAAGAGGCATTTATTTATTGTCAAAACAATTACTGAACTCGTCAGGATTTTGGAGAGTGAATTACCTACGACCTGGCTCGATCATTATCTGCATTTGCTGGATCCCCATCCACACTGACATAAGGTTATTCCACATCATATCCACGTCGTGTGACAATAGAGGAAACACACCCTGGCACACCGAATTTTACTTTAACCCCTCTTGTGTCAGCTTAACCCTTTAATGGTCAAGTTGGTCAAAAACGACCGCTGCGGTGATCTTGAGAAATGACCATTTGTCGGCTAATATAATATTTTTGAAAATTTACCACTAGGATGACTGGCGAGCCAACCGAGCCGGTTATTCAGTGGTAAATTTTCAAAGATACTCTTCTTGGTCTGTAGTTGGACACTGGCTATGCGGAATTTTGAATTTTCTTGACCATTACACTTGTGATGAATGTCCATTTGAAGGATAACAGAAATCTTTTTGTAAATTTTCGTTATGAATTTACAAAAATACTCTCTTTTGCTGCAAAAAGCTTCCGTGAAAAGTATTGACAATTAAATGATTAATTGAAATATATAGTCTTTTGAGTGATTTAATGCGCTGTTGACACAAGAGGGGCTAAGACCATCCAATTAGGTTATGGTGCGTGCGTGCGTGCGTGCGTGCGTGCGTGGCGTGCGTGCGTGCGTGCGTGCGTGCGTGCGTGCGTTGCGTGCGTGCGTGCGTGCGTGCGTGCGTGCGTGCCGTGTCGTGCGTGCGTGCGTGCGTGCGTGCGTGCGTGCGTGCGTGCGTGCGTGCGTGCGATGCGTGCGTGCGTGCTGCGTGCGTGCGTGCTGCGTGCGTGCGTGCGTGCGTGCGTGCGTGCGTGCGTGCGTGCGTGCGTGCGTGCGTGCGTGCGTGCGTGCGTGCGTGCGTGCGTGCGTGCGTGCGTTGCGTGCGTGCGTGCGTGCGTGCGTGCGTGCGTGCGTGCGTGCGTGCGTGCGTGCGTGCGTGCGTGCGTGCGTACGTGCGTGCGTGCGTGTGTGTGCTTTCTTTCGTAAGTGCGTGCGTGCCGCCGCGTGTGCGTGTGCGCATGTTCGTGCTAGTGGACGGTGGTGGGTCCGAGGGTTAGCAAGATTCACAATCAGTCTAACTCTTTCTATTTCTAGTTGATAAAATGTTGATACCCCACTCGTATCCCTTGCAACACACTGTACCATTTGTATAAATTTGCTAGCTAAGATTAAGATTTACTGCGTTTACGTACCATACATATCTGCCATATAGACCGGTAGTCATGGTCTTAAGCGTTCCTGGCTTCCACCTATTATTTATGTCCGTCTAACCACGCAGCGAACTGTTGGCAGCACTTTGCCATCGCATTCGTCATCAATTCCAGTTATCAAAATTTGTTTTCATCCGCATCCATTTGAACCGACACGCCATTAACCATTATCCATTAACCTTTTGAAATCTGAATTCGCAGAATTTTAATATCAACATAGCTATATACGTAAACTATTGATAGTTTTGAAAGTAATTTGACTGGGAGATGTTGCTGCCATAGGCAGCAACAGTTCCCAGTCAAATTAGGTTCAAAACATTCAACAAAATATTAAATAAAGCGTAAATAAATTTTCGACTTCGCCGTTCGTGTTCTAAGGGGTTAATCAGGCTAATCTATATAAACTCGCCGTGTTATAGAAACACGTCATAGGCCTATATAATAATGTATCCTTAGATGGAATGAACCTTTCCGGTTTTAGCTATACCCCGCCCATCTCTACTTAAGCTCCACCCACATCTCGATCGTGTTGGGATCGATCGATCCCTGAACTCTCTGACTATCAATTTGCAGAAAACTATGTAGGTAAGCGGTTGTATATTTTGAAACTAATTTGACTGGGTACTGTTGCCGCCTATGGCAGCAATAGCGTCCAGTCAAATTAGTTTCAAAATATTAAACAGCATCTTTACTAAATGGTAAAGACATACAATACTTACAATAACGCTTAGTCCGTCACCAATTATGTGTTCGTGACGTACTTATGTACGCGGCTCCTGACGTCATTGATTATGACGTCATCCTACACGTTACCTAGTTTATTACGACGCCATATGATTCATGGATAAACTGGAAAGGTCGTTTCTAGTCGTATATTGACAGTGTTTTTATTAAGTCTAATCTGTATATATCCGTCGATCAGCCTACAGAGGCTGTTAGTTAGTTACTTACAGGGAGACAGCGAAACCGCCTGTAGATTTGGAAGTGGGTATTTTTGGCAGGAATCGTTTGCCATCCTGACTCGCCTTCTGGCTGCGGGAGTTCTTACATCGTCAGCAATTGGTCATCCTGGCATCTAGCAGATCAACCGCTCTTCGTGAGATGATCGCTTCGACATTACGCCGATATTCCCATCAGTGGATACTTAGGCATTGTATATACACAACTCAGACTCCTATATTTGTCCAAGTATGCTTTGACATGAGCAGGCTTTATGACAGATATTTGGATAGACAGGCGCGCCCGGTTATGACCCGGCCAGCCTGTCTATACAAATATATGCCATAAAAACCGTTTCGGGACCAGAATATACTCGTAATACGAGCATACATACATGCTTACTAAATATCATCAAAAAACATTTATCACATAAAATTGCTACATTATTTTATTAGCGTCAGTCTGACGTAATATAGATCGTATTTGGAGATGTCATGAGTGAAGAAGCTATTTTCAGTAACTTTCAGTTTTTAATTCTTGCGTAACGTGTGTACGTGACAGAGATTATATAGTATTTACGAAAGTGCGACATAAGTTTGACCACAATTGGAGTTATTTCATTCTTACGCGAATCCAGCGACCCTATAAACTAGTGCTGAAAAGGGTACGTATGATATATTAACTACGTGTTATGTGGACCACCGATGGTGGATTTTATGACCAACTTCTTAAAGAACCACGATCTTCAGCCACCCCATCCCCACACACACCACCTACATAACCCACACACTCACCACCCCCACCACCACCACCACCACCCCACCACTCCAATCCCCACACAGAAAACCACCACCAAGTTTATTTTGTGTCACAATAGAGGGATCCATTTTAGCTAGTCCCCGCCCATCTGTAGCTAGTTCCCGCCCATCTCTAGCTAGTGCCTGCCCATGTCTAGCTAGACCCCCACCCATTTCTAGCTAGGCCCCGCCCACCTCTAGCTAGTTCCCGCCCATCTTTAGCTAGTGTCCGCCCATCTTTAGCTAGTCCCCGCCCATCTCTAGCTAGTCCCCGCCAATCTCTAGCTAGTCCAGGCCAATCTCTAGCTGGTTCCCGCCATCTCTAGCTAGTCCCCGCCCATCTCTAGCTAGTCTCCGCCCATCTCTAGCTGCTTCCGGCCAATTTATAGCTAGTCCACGGCCATCTCTAGATAGTCCTCGCCCATCTCTAGCTAGTACCGCCCATCTCTATCTAAGCTCCGCCCACGATTTGGATGTATTGGGAATTTGTGATCGATTTTATAAACGTTGGGTACTGAATTCACGAAGTCCAAGGTAACTATAGAGGTAACCTGTAAAAATATTTTGAAACCATGTTTGACTGGGTGATGCTCCATATGCTTAGTTTCAAAATATCTAATAGAATGTTTTGCTCTCGGTTTGTCGTTACCAATGGTTACTGGTTTGTAAAATTCAAGAGATGGTTCCCAGCTTAATTTTACAACTTATTTGAATGACGAAATCGTCAGAGTGGCACCGATTTTTGAAATGTTGGTGTCTGTTTTTGACACCGGTAGAAGTGTATGGGGAACCGGTTATATGAACGGTGACCATGGGGTACATATATTCATGATGGTGTCCCTTTTCGGTACCGTTTTGAGATATATTGTTGTGGTCAGGAAATTCCTATTTTTAGGTGTGATTTTCCCGCGCTTGTGGAACATGTCTCCCGTGCGCGATCTCTCGCATGCGTTGACTGTACTGACACTACCCACACGGGGCACGTGGTTGGACCGGCAGCAGAGTGGCAAGGCCCAAGATACTGTACTAAGGGATCAAAGGCGGTGCTCACCGCTCCAGCCACCTTGTCAAACCAGGCGTTGATGCTCCATATCTCCTTGGTGGTGATTCAGACTTTATGTGTTTCGTTCCAAGGTTTATGGATACTCTGATATCAGAGGTATTAAGGAGGTGGGTGGGGGTGGGGGGTGGTTGTGGTGGAGAGATTTTGAAAACTTATTGAGGTGTTGAAAGACCAAGAATAAACAAGTTGCTTAACATCCTAGTGATTCCAAACGAATGAATATAGAAAGGGGTGTTGAGACACGTGTTGAGACTGATCAGCAATATAGAGGTGGTCTGAAGATGTTGCTAAGTTTACTTTGTTGAGAAAGTGACGTCATATGTTATTTTGAAGCATACGGGCCATAGAGATAGAAGGGTTAATCGCGTCATACTAGCGTTTATGACGTCATTAGGATTAATTCTTAGAGGGGAATCCCGCACATCCGAATAAAAGGGGGTGGGGCGGTAGCAAATAGGGGCGTTAGGGGTACGAGGAAGGGGGTGGGGTGTTGGGGGGGGGGGGGGGTGTTGATGCCTTACGGTTCCATACCGTGTAGTTGATGTATCCAGTGAGATTCCTTGGAACTTCTCTTAGGAGTGCTGTTGTCATCATCAGGATCTGATGATAGGACCTGAATGACGCGATATTGCATGTCATTTCTAGCATGTCCCTTGAGGTTGAAGTGTCTTGCCACGGCTGTGTCATAAGACACGCGCCTGTGATCTTCGGTGCCCCTTATAGTACCGGACTGGCGGCGTCCATGTGCATGGGCAGGTCTTCTGAACCATTTTGCAGGCGTCTTTTCTTGTTTGCTGGTCTCTGCGAGCTTGGGCTGGGTTCAGCCATGTTGACGATGGAGTGTGGACGGGGTGGAACACCTTGGCTGCGTCACTCGCTGGATCGGGGATGACATATTGGCGGCCATCGTATTCGTATTTCGTATTTTCTTTATTACACTCAGGCCGTGACAACGGCATATGAGGATTATTTGTACATTGACAATGGCGGTAGAAATACAATATTATTATTATTATTATTATTATTATTATTATTATTATTATTTTTATTATTATTATACCATTTCCGCCGCGCTGCCGACGAGGGCTACGACAATGGGACCGGCTACATAATAATGATAACAACAATAATGAATTTATTATTCTATTTTGGTCTACTTGCCCTTGCGGTGTTTCAGGCAGTATTAAAGGAGAACTAACTTCATATCATAATAGACATGAGCGCAGTGAACGTCCAGAGATCGAAGACAAGGCAGTGACTTCTTGCTCTGTCCATTTGGCAGCCATGTTAACAAAGCAGGAAGGCTTGTCTAGTAAAGGAGATTAATAACTGCGTCTTTTAAAGTTAATGACAATTTAGAATGTTTGTGGCTTCAGAACATTGCCACGAAATTATAACCATCAAACGTTGCCAATGTGCATAGATGTCGTTTGTGCTTTTCTGGTTCGAACCACGTCTGTGGTACGAATAAAGTCAGCAAATTCACGAGCTAAGTCAGTCGCGGAAAACGCACCCATGGTTAATTCTGGTTTATTTGCACAGGAACCATGTTGGATTACGATTTCAGGATATTCTGAGCCGGGTACCAGTCTCGGTTAACGCTTCCTTAGTAACAGCTGTTTTGTTGGCAACGAAAATGGGTAGGCCCCGGTTTTGTTACTTTAAAAAATCGGAATGTGAGAATAGGCGATAAAGAAGGAGGTAATATGCATTGACCTACATTGACATATCGTAGTTTCTAAATTATTTAGGGAAATGTTTACAACATTATGTACATGTAATCATGGCAAGCGAGGACTGGCCAACATTCTGCAGACATGTTACGCAAATTTCGAATTCGGATCCCTTTATTCACTCAGTGTCAGCTTTTATGTAATTCGCGTCGGATCTAACCATGCGTCATTTTATTGTGACGTCAGCTATCAATTGACATACATTGATTATGATGTCCATGTGACAGATCGGATCTCTCCATTGTTTTGCCTTTGGGCCACATTACCATTAACCAGTTAACCATTACATTTTTTTAAGGAACTTTCTATTTTCTCATCGAAAATATTCATTTGCAGACCAAGAAAAGACTAGTTTGAAAATGTATCACTGGAATGACTGGCTCGGTTTCGAGCCAGTCATACCAGTCATAAATTGTCAAAACTAATCTTCTCTTGGTGTGCAAATGGAGGTTCTCAAGGCCGCTATAGAAGCCGGTTTGGCCCGTTTGAGTGCTAAAGGGTTAAGGACGTCTCGGGCTCCAGGGGAAAGTCATTTATGTGCTTTTCAGCAATCGATATGCCATATGATAATATTAGCAATACTCGGATGCGTTATCATATTCATTTCGCATCCCTTTGGCAAACGAAAGATAAATATTTCATACCAAATTACAAAATCTGAATCATATTGACAGTTTACATCAGACAATTAAGGACACTACCAATTCCCGATTTGGCCAAGGTAGTCCTTAAATAGTAGTCCTTACAGTAGGTAGTGCATGTATATAATTTTGCAAATTATTTTGAAAATAACCTCAGTGTTTTCACATTAGGCTAGATAGTCCACATATTTGAAGATCGGTAAAATCAAGGTAATCAGGATACCGAGTATTTGGGATGGAAAATAAGATAGCCTACCGTATTTATGTTCTCAACTTAAATGCCAACCCGATGCTAACGTTACCAATGAAACCATTCCAAGACATACCAATTTATTGAAACCCGATAATTCTGCTATCTACGTGCAAGGGGAAAAGGAAAAGGAAATTCGTATTTGTCTTACCCCGAGGCACTTTATTTGCCTGGTTGAGCATGGCAAGGTTTGTAACTAAAATGCCACATTTATTCCATTCGGTACATGCAGGCATATAATAGAACTTTTACTAGCTGTACTAGCTGTGTTTTTAATGCCTAGCATTTAACGCAAACTTCTATTATCCGTGCTTCAACTCGCTTCTTCTTCTTCTTACCCCCTTTTGTGTCAAGTTAACCTTTTAATTGGCAAACTGGCCAAGGCCCTATGATGTGTGTTGAGAAACGTTAATTTGTAGGCCAAGAGTGTCTTATTTTTGAAAATTTACCACTGAAATGACTGGCTCGGTTACCGAGCCAGTCATTAACAGTGATAAAATTTAAAAATAAGGCACTCTTTGCCTATATATGGACACTGGCTAGGCTGAATTCTCCATTTCCTTGACAATTACTCCACAGAATCGTCTGGCCCGCCAAAAACAGTACCTTGTAGGGGCCATGAGGAATGTCCGTTTGCAGGAAATGATAGTTTTCTTGGTATAATTTTCTTGGAAACTATCTTGACCAGTAAATGGTTATTTAATATAGGTAGCATTTTGAGCGCTTTGAGGCGCTGTTGACACATGAGCGGTTAAACTAAAACGCCAATCTCTTATGTCATTTGGTTTAAACGTGATTTATTTGTTCATATGGAAGCACGATAGGACTTAAAGTCTTATGCCCGTGTCTCCCATACACATACAGATTATTCAAAACTTTTTTACAACAAAATGGCGGCAAATCATAATAGTTTAATTTAATTGTAGTCTATTGGTGTGCATACGTGTGTGGATGTTGAGTGTGAGGTGGGGGAGAGTAGGAAGGAAAGACCGAGATAGAGAGAGAGGGGGAAATGGGGGGAGAGAGGGTGAGAGATAGAGAGAGTTTTGAATAAGATCAAATGGAAGAATAGCAGAGGTGAGCTCTAGGTGCTGCCTTCGCCCCGACCTGTACGTGTTGGGCTGCTGTCCATTTACCCTTAACTATTTAAGTTCGCAAACAGGAAGCTACTGAAAGCGGTTGGTGTTAATTATGTATTGACATACCGTATTACAGATCAGTTTGTTCATTTCCAAGTTGGCAGTGTAAGTCCCGTATAGAAGCTGGTTGACCGTAAGATTAGCAAGAGAAATGTCGTTCAAGGCAAGCTGATTTTGGAAAACGACTCTTTGCTCGTTAAAAAGGCACAATGTAAGAGGTAGTGGTTTGTAGATTCATCATTGTGCCCACAAGAACAACTGGCAGATTCCGACAGAAAGTAGTCAAATAGATATCGGTTTAAAGAACTACAACCATTTCGGAGCCTGCATAGCATTATGTTGGCAAACCTCGGGTCTACGTATACCACTTATGTCATTTGTAATCCAATGACACCCCTTTCTACAGCGGAACAACTGCCTCTGACAAATTCTGAACATTTCGGCATAATAAATGGATCCATGTCATTGCCCTTTCGACAGATGTACTTCAGCATGATCTACGACGAGAGTCAGCCTGCAATCTCACTGAATAGATGACTATTTGTTCTACAAATAGAGCACGATCGTAATTCCTGCTAATTGAAGATTTATAATTCTATTTACTCAACTGCAGATCGCCAGAACAATCAGATGTTTCCGACAAATGTTATGAAACCTGGCCTGACCCTGTCACGAGAGTATTTAATGCTAGCCATTGTTCATGCATGCCATATGCTTACAGCGGTGCAGCTATAAGCCACGGCAAAGCAAATTATACCGACTCAATGCGAGGTAAATTTTAACTGTTTTGTATCTTGTTTTAAAACGGCGTTGAATATTGATTTGATATGAGCGTACATCAACCCAAATGTTCAGATTTTTTTCAGATTTTTTTTATTTACACCCAGGCCACATAATGGCAATATAATAATGGGAATATGAATTTACAGAAATTATAAATGTTATGGCGATCAGACATTATATATCAATTCATAATTACATATTTTGGTATTTATCTAGTTATATAACCACTGTTTGTGCTTTCGGTAGTAGTAGTAATGTTAATGATCAGATCTGTCACACAGGTCGCTGACGTCTGCTTGCGCGATTACGTGATTAAGTCGAAAATTGTGAGTATTTTTTAAATTGTGAATTTATATGCTTAAAATTAAAAATAATCGAATAATCCCTGAATAATTTCTACTGCCATGCGTAATTATTAAAAAATCTACCCTTTAATTACTCTTTAATGCAAAATATCAAGAAAGAATTTTTTACTCAGCAAATTTATAGCCAGGTATTCCAGTGATACATTTTCAAAAATAGTGTTCTCTCTTGGCCTTCAAATGGGCATTTCTAAACACAATTGCACCTGTCGTCATTGATATGCGTTTATTGATGTCTGGATAATTGTACTGATTAATCGAGTAATCACGATTATTCTTTAGAAATCGTTCGTGATCACTCAAATCAAAAAGAGCACATGCCTATCTGAGGGAATACTCGATACATCACTTCTTAGCTAATGCCCCCATCAAAATGTTGTAAGTCGTCAGGTAAATCGAAAAGTCAGTCACTAAAATGTACGAATTGTATGTCTTTCATAAATTTACAACTATGTTGAATATTTTGAAACGAATTTGACCGAGAGCTGTAAGTAGGCCTACAGTTTCTGCCAAAGTCCACAACCAAATAAGTTTCAAAATACTCAATAGCTTACCTGTATCACGAGATTAAGGCCTTGTTCTCGTAAAGCCGGATTTCGGTAAATCCTGGTATAATGGCTAGTTTTCTCATTGGAATGGCTCTTGTTAAATTAATCTCACAATATCGGCGGTTTATCTTCAGATATATCGTTATTGCCTCCTGTGAACGCAACCTATCCCCTCAAAATTTGCCACGTAGCATTACCGGCCGCATTTTATCTCACTTTCCCACCAGTGTGAATGCAATATATATATATATATATATATATATATATATATATATATATATATATATATATATATATATATATATATATATATATATATATATATATATATATATATATATATATATATATATTTATATATATATATATATATATATATATATATTATATATATATATATATATATATATATATATATATATATATATATATATATATATATATATATATATATATATATATATATATGTGTGTGAGTTGTAGGACATTGGAGATACTGGATGATTTGATGAATAAATGTGATGACAATGTGGTTGACTTATTTACAAAACGTTCTCATCATGAGTAACCTGCATAGTATACGAAATGGTTCTATAGAAGTAGGCAATGAGAAAGAGGCCTAATGCCGTGTTCTCACTAGGGTTTTAATCCGGAATAACGCCATACTGAAGTATGGCGTTATTCCGGCTTAAGTCTCTAGTGAGAACACGACCTTAGATTCTGGGAAAGCATTGTTCAACGTGATAATATCGATTCCAACATGCACTAATATTGAGAGGAGCTCATATTGGCGGAGAATAACTAGAAATGAATACCCTAGAAACTAAAGCTAGAAACTCTCTATACCGTACTAAGAGTGTGGAATGGGGATTAGCAAGTTGTTCAAACAAGTTAGCCTGGGTATACCGAGAACCGAAAAATTCGATTTCAAAACAGGTGTTGGCTCAAAAAGTAGGAACGTACTTTCTTTTCGCCCAATTTTTTCAGCCAGCAATTTGCGAGTCAACGTATTGATCCGGGTGTAATGTAAATGTGCGCACTAACATAACCCAGACTACAACATGTGATTTGTGTTAAATGTATTGCTTTATTACGCCACTTTCCTGGCATATGACAATAAAAATGTCAGTTTGTGGTTACATCACAGCAACATGGTCAATTGAAGAATTCTGCGAAGCATATGATTCTTTGCATAATTTACAATTTCATAACCATTTCATCCTTAGCAGCATCCATCCCCAACGCTCCGTGATCTCCAAGCAGTGCATTGTGGGCAAATATTAAGTAGGCGTGTATTTTGTTGGATTCAACATGTGGATCTGCACCATGCAATTAATGTAATGAAAGCAAATTGTTGGTTTCACCGAACTTGTTGGAAGTAATTAAGCAATCCAGTTTATCCATCTATCATATGACGTCAAAATCAACTATGTGACGTGCATGCTGACGTCATAGTCAATTGCGTCATGGATGAATCGATTTAGTCCATCTTAAAAAGCTTAACAGTCCGTCAGGTTGTACAAATTGAGTGGCTTTACTATTTAATAAACATTATGTTGAATATTTTGAAACTAATAGGACATGGCGGTGTTGCTACCATAGGCACATGTTATGGAGTGACAGCTTCAGAATCACATAATGATCCGGTTACATATCACACCGCAACCACAAACAACATCACTAGGACAAGTCAATATTACACAAGCAATTTGAAAAGCACATAAAGGTTTATGGCTGGGAGTGAGAGGCAGATATCCATCTGTAGTGACCTTCCCGTGAGGGCGTTGTGGGTTCCAAGACTTCACCCAATCACTGTACGGAGTTAGATGGAGATCTGCGTCCTATCCATTACCTGGTGTGTCGGGACCGACCATATGAGATCCAGCTCCGGGGACTAACGTGTGCCTGTCATTAGGGTTTCAGAATACCCAGCGATGCACTGCTGGCGGGTTAGGATAAATATGTTTTCGTAGTGCTTCCTGCTTGGGGGGGGGGGGGGGGGGGTATCTATGCTAACTGGTATCCGAAGATACAGAGGAGGTGTATGCGAAATCGACACTTTGGTCTTCACCGCTTGGAAACCCCAATAGTTTCCCAAGTTGGATCATGCCAAGGTGGCGATGGGGGATCCAGACAATTAATAAGCCTTGCAACTGGAGGAGCATAGGAAGAGACACTCATTCAATATAATAAGAGGCCCTAAGGTAACTGGCCAATTTCACACAATCTAGCTGGTGTGCCGTGTTACATATCCACTACATCCAGAAAAGAGGCTTACACAAATGACTCTTAAGGAGCGGTTGTCCCTAACTTCTTTTAAACCTATCCTATCGAGCTAGAATAGCCAGGTTTAGTTGATCACATGTCAGGCGCGCGCAATGAGAAAATGAACAGTGACATCAGAGCAAAATTGATGCTGGGGGGAAAAGTGATGCGGATTTATGGTTGCTGTATAGTATAGCCTAGTGTACTGCGGTCCTAGTGTTTTATATCAAATAAACAAAACAAGTAACTAGGATGACTGCCGCCATATACATAAACTAACTATCACGGTATTGACAATAAATCAGCTCATAGGACCTTCCGGTGCTTATTAGTCACAAGGACAAAAAATAAGGATAATATTTACATTGAGGATATAAATTATAAAATTCGGTCTCAGACAACCGGTCGGTACCTATTAGTCATCAGTACCTGTAAAGAAATGAATAAATACAATAATACAAAAATATAGCTAAATGAGTACCTATTAGTCATCGGTACGGAAAAAGTCACCGCGGACGATGCGCTACAGATGAGGAACGTGAGATGGCACAAGTCTCAAGGTGCTGGAAAATCTCCGCAGGCGGACTGTTGATGCAGCTCACTCTCAAGGATGGGGAAGAAGAACGATTATAGTTGCGGATGTCCACTAGATAGTCAGAATAGCTTATACAAATAATTTAAGCTGAATGTTGGAGAGTTCTGTACTGTATCGGAAGTTTGAAAGTTGCCCATAACATAGAGGGCTACAGTAGAAAGCTGTAATTATACAATGCATGTACATTCCTGGGTATATCATACATGGTACACTGCATAGCTCTTGCGGCATACAACGCACAATCCCACCAGACTGCTGCCTAAAAGTTAATTAACACACGACACGGGAGGAAGTTTGATCGCCACTTTTCAGTGTGGTTCGGCAGATCTGATGAGCTGTCCACCAAGATTCACCACTCGTTCTACATACTGGAGAAGTTACATCAGGGCTGAAAGACCCATCAGCAGGAAGGCTCCTCTAAAGTGTTGGAAGTGAGTTACTCTTCTATTCAATTAGTTGCCCACAGATGGCCTTCCGAGGGCTTACAAAAACTAGATACGGATGTTTGATTCTGGGCCAGAGACTAAGAACTGAAATCCGAAAGGCAATGCTGTGGTTATAGGAGACCACAGTCAGTAAGCAGTTGCCCACGTCTTGCACTGCTGTGGCCACACAACCTGCCACTTGTTCTCTTTCGACGAAGTGTGGTCTTGATTCTTGGTTTTGCGCTCCTTTTATTCTACACGTGACGTCATAGGCAGGATGCCCAGCCAATCAGCGGGCGATCTGTAGCCAATCAGCGTGCAGATAGGAAGGGAGAGGACGCTATCACGTGATAGACATCCTCCCCATTCACTTAGTACATTACACGTATTTACGGCATCCTTGTAATATTTTGAAAATAATTTCAACGAGCTAAATTAGGATAACTCGGCCAATTCTGGCCCGATTTTAAAAAGGTAAATAGTTTTAGAATCCTCGTCTCATTCCGGTCCTGATAGGTACGAAAAGAATGACGAGAATATTGGAATTTAAAGAAATTACGTGAACTAACATGGTACACTTTAGTATGCATTCTCTCCCAACACTGACATGTGTTGTCAGGGAAAGCTCTGACGTGCGCGCATGCGTGCTACACGATCTCACGGACTTAGACGCCGCACAAAAACCTCTCTCATATGGCTTCATACATGTGTACTATCCTACTCAGGAGGGGTGGGGGGCGTGCTTCGAACGTACCCAGAGTGGTCGTCCTGTATCCAGCTGAGCGGGGATGGTCCGTACCCGTCCGGCCGATCCGTGATACACCAGTATATGGTGACATTGACCACCATGCCTTCTTTGTTGCTGAAGATTAAGTCTATATTGCTCGAGTTGCCATATCCTCATCCACGTTCATGACCTAATTTTCTGCTTTTTAAATTTATATTTTCAGATACAGATACAGGGAAACGAGGAGAGAGAGAGAGAGAGAGAGAGAGAGAGAGAGAGAGAGAGAGAGAGAGAGAGAGAGAGAGATAGAGAGATGGGGGAGGGAGGGAGGGAGGGAGAGAGAGAGAGAGAGGGAGGGAGAGAGAGAGAGAGAGAGCGAGAGAGAGAGAGAGAGAGAGAGAGAGAGAGAGAGAGAGAGAGAGAGAGAGGTAAGGATGTAGGGAGGGAGGGAGGGAGGGAGGGAGAGAGAGATCATTGGAACAGCTTGCCAGATTCATCAGTATCATCTCCGTTTATGAATGCTTTCAAGGCAAGACTGTGGTCCTGGAAACTTTACAAAGAAGTTATGTACATGACAAATTTACCAAATCTCACACATCCGCACCCACGTGTCAGTCAAACAAGTGCGAGCAGATAAAGTTGAAGAGGACAGTGAAGACCTGCTATAGGAAATTTAGCCAACAGAGCAGAGTACCACACGCATATGTATGTATCTAAAAGTTGTTACTCCTATAAGACATTGACCTACCTAACAAACAATAAACAAACAAGGTGCCCCTACCACATGCATAGAAATAAAATGTTTAAGACAATTAGACAGCTATGCAATGATAAGCCATCTAAGGAAGTATTGACAAACTGTGGAAGCGCAGAGTTTTAAAAATGTGTCCCCACTAGACTGCTCGGAAGAGCAATTTGGTAAGCATGCAATTCCAACAGACAGCCTAACATTTGAGCCAGGGGTGAAAATATCGACAGAATTGAAACACCTACTGTCTGCTACATCAGGCCAACTAACTCCAATTACATCAGATGATACACATAAACATATTTCCAGCCTGTGGACTGGGAAAGCAGTGGATGTCTACTGAATACCAGCTGAAGACATACTAAGCGCCTCTGCTGAGATAATAGACATTCTAAATTTAATCAAGAATATCTTCAGCACAGGACATGTTTTGGAAGGAATGAAGATAGGACTTGTTACCCCTGTTCCAAAGAAAGGAAAATGTTACTGATCACCTGACACTATAGACGTATCAAAATAGGTTCACTTTTGGCAAAGTTATTGAAAAGGGGGCTGTCAAGAGGATAAGACTCAATGACCAATCCGTCAACATAATCGTGCCCATGTAAATGCCAAGGAGACCATAGCTGAATGGAAGTGGCTTAGATTCAGAGGCCTACGAAAGTCTTTAAAAATCACCGCAAGCCAACTATTGCAAATACTTTGGAGACCTGCTAGACCCTGCAGGTGATCCCAACTAAAGGAAACTATATCAGTAAATAAAGGATAAGCGTCAGGATTTTAGTTGATTCTCAACACTCAAAACCAATGGAATAGTTGGTGTTGATGTCAAACAAAAGGCATCCATCATAAACAATTAATTCACCTCAGTTTGTACTATGGAAGATCTACTCACAATACCAGACAATAGCCCTTCACCCTTTACAGATATGTCAATCATTACCATTACCGGAAAGGGAAGAGAGAAGCTGATGCATCAGCTTAACATCAAGAAGGCTACATGCCTGGGAAGGGTATCAGCTAGACGGTTGACCTGTTAGCCTCACATGCATGCTGTTGTAAGCTACTCGAACATATCATCACAATCATCATGGACCACTGTAGCAACCTGAGCAGTCTCACCCCTCCCCCCACACACCCCCAGCCTCACCCCACCCCTCCAGCACGGATCTAGGTGTAAGTTGCAGTTATACATTACCACTACTGATATAGGAAAAGTCGTCGACGTGACTCCCCAAGTTTCTCGAAAGCATTCAACAGACTGTCATACCAAAGGCTAGATCGCAAGCTCCAGTGATATGGTGTTAGAGACCATACCATGAGATCGGGACTTTCTTAGCGACAGAACCAAAACAGTCGTCATTGATGGTGAAGTGTAAAATTAAGCCAGTGTACTCTCCGGTGTCACTCAAGGAACCGTTCTTGGATCAATGACATCCCAGATAAAATTATAGCCAAGCTAAGGCTGTTCACCGATGACTGACTCGTGTACCACCACATACTGACACCAGACGACCATATTACCCGGCAGGATTACCTGGACTGCCTAGTTAACTGGTCAAAAGACTGGCAGATGACTTTCAACACTGACAAATGCTACATAATACGGTTTGCTAATATCAACAAGTGCATTAGCAACTACCAGTACAAAGTGATGAACTAACCCGTATCAAGAACAAAGCCAACCCATATTTAGGGGTAAAGTTACAATACAACCTCATCATCATCATCATCATCATCATCATCATCATCATCATCCTTTTGTCAGTCTAAATGCTTTATGAGCTAAAGCGTTCTGACGGGTTAGTCGGAAGCACAAACGTTAAAAGCACAACCGTTAATGAACGATGCAATGCTACCCATCAAATCATAAACAGTTAGGTATGTTATAAATTGTGGGGCAATGGTATGACCGATGTGGCACACAAGGTAATAGACCTATATTTACTGGAGTATGGTATATTAATAGAGAAACAGTGATGGTGTATCGAATTTTGAAAGCAATAGCGAATGTACCAATGCAAATATTTGATTGAACTGGCATAGTGTATAACAGATTTAATAACAGGGTCAGTCGGTTTTTTCTTCTCCTTTTTCGTTAATTTACGCTGGTGTAACTTGGAGACTAAAACTTAAAATGACTAATAATATTCAAATAATACTCAAATATTGAGTGGCTAATAATATTAAAATGATGGCCACTTGCCGACCGACAAGTTTTCTCTCACATGATAATTATTATGCTGTGTCTACAAGTTGAATGCAGAAAATAAACACCAGACCCAGTAAGATGATCGCATTGAGCTACACAGCATTATCTATCGTTAGCCAATATCAGTCCAGTGGTAATCTGCAATAAGACTTGTACATACTACCAGTTAAGAGAGCTAATGTGAGGATGTAATGTGTAAATCTATGACTGTTCTTCTATACATTTGCTTAGTCATCATAACACAATCTGGAGAACCAAAACTAGGCCCACGCCCACCGAAGTACCCATGTCAGATCTGCAACAGAGCAGTTAAATGGTACCACCGAGCAATAGCCTGTGATGACTATCAATTGTTGTATCATGCCCAATGCATGGATATGAACTCTGCTGTATATGAATCGTTAGCAAACACTGACATGTCAATGTGTGAACTGTGAAATGCCACAATTCTCATTCAGTCCGTTTCATCTTTCAGAGCGTAGTATTTTTTAAGTTCTTCAGCTGACTCTGAGTAATTTAACAGGGGTATTTGAAGCCCCACATTCATGTCATCACCGCAAAATCCAAAACACCACACACATACTACAAAACAGATCAAAGAAAGCAGTGTTTGACGGCCCAACTAGTGAACTTTCAGAGTTTCAACAATAAACTACAGGAAGTCAGTGCTGAATTCTCGCTGTCTCAGCCAGATATTATCAATGACACCAAAACTAGCCCCACCCTAACCCATTTACGCAGCCTGAAAAAGAAAATGCAAAGCATGAACCTTGCTGTATAAAAGAATATATGATCAACATCATAAGTCTACACCAAAATCCAAAGCGATTTTGGTGCTTCATTTCTAGCAGGCAGTGCGAAATTTCGGGGGGAGTACTTCTGAAGAATGAACACTGTACAATCCTATGTGATAACATCTCAAAAGCAAACATTCTCAGTAATCAATTTGTTTCAGTCTTCAGTCACCATGACAGCTCGTATCCTCATCCTGATAAGGGGCATAGCCTGCATCCAGACATCTATATGCTGTAAACTATTAGAACACCTGCTTTGCAGCAACATCATGAGACACCTGGACTCCCATAAGACCCTAATTGATGGACAGCATGGTTTTAGAAAGCGACGATCATGTGATACTCAGCTTATTCTCACAGCAAATGACCTGATCCAGAATACTGAAAATGGACTTCAAAGCGATCTCATTCTTCTCAATTTTTCCAAAGCATTCGATAAAGTTCCTCATGGATATCTGGCAAAAAGATCGAGTTTTATGGCATCCGAGGAATCACTGACAAATGGATCAGGGACTTCTTATCTGATTGAACAAAAGAGGTAAGAAAATGTGACATCAGGGGTCCCACAAGGATGAGTTCTGGCACCCATGTTATTCCTCCTTTTATTCAATCACCTGCCTGAATGCATATCTGCTGGAACAACTATACGTCTTCTCGCAGATGACTGTGTAGTTTACAGAATGACGAAATCTGCTACTGATACACAGGCTCTGTAGCAAGATCTTGACAGGCTAGAGGAGTGGGAGAGTAAATGGCTTATGGAGATCCGCCCATGCAAGTGTCAAGTTCTTCATATCACCAAAAAGCGATCCAAGGTAACAGCAGTATACCATATCCACAACCAGACAACAGAAATTGTGAGCCACAACAAGTGCTTGGCGTAAATATATCAGATGGCATATCATGGGACTATCACATTGTCATCACAGCCAAGAAAGCGATTGGTATGCTTGCCTCTCTCCAGCTCAACATCAAACACTGTCCAAAGAACTTAAAGTCGCAATGCTTCACAACCCTGGTTCAGCACATCCTAGAATATGCATCCAGCGTCTAGTTTCCCCACACTCACAAAACATAAAAAAACTCGAACAGGTCCAGCGTTGTGCAGCTCGCTTCACCCATTGTGACCACCCAAGACACAGTAGTGTCTCAAAGATGTTCCATGAGTTAGGATAGGGCAATCTATAGGAAAGATGGTACAAAACAAGATTAGCAATGCCATACCGTATCATGAATGACCATGTGGACATCACTCTCGACATCTACAAGCGACTGCAGAGCAAGACAAGGGGGTCACAACCATAGGCTGCTAGTAACACACAGCCAACACACTACCACATCAGCATGGCTGCATCCCAAACAGCACCAGACAATGGAATTCTCTGCCAGCTGAAGTGGTAAGTCAGCCATCTCTAGACTCCTTCAAGACTGCACCTGAGGGTGTCTACTTCCACTAACCACCACCTAATCACTGTACATAACCAGACAATATTTTAAGCTGCACAAGATGACCGTTACTGCATATATTTACCCTTGTTTAATAATACTCTGTAAGAAGTGATTCACCATAATTGGAAGTGGAAGAAAGAAACTGATATACATTAGAAAGAATGGGAGCAGGCTGGCAGGACAATCCCCAGTGGGCTCATTTCATGATTGAGTATTTAACACATAGGCGTAACACCATTGCATTGATTATAAGATGTCGGCAGGCCAGTATAAAATAAACAGTTTTAGATCTGTCATCTCTCATTTAAAATTTTTCATTTGAGTAACAACAATGCATGGATTATGAGATGCTGGCAGGCCAGTGTCAATATAAATAGCTTCAGTTCTGTTTTCTCTCATTCGTAATTTTTGCTTTGATCGTTGTATCGAGGGATCAACACTATCTACATTGTGGAGAGAAAGGGGTGGAAGACTGGCTGAAACAATTTTGCCATGTTCAGTGGTTGGTCAACATAATTTGATTGGCTATATACAAAGTTATTCTGGACACAGTGCAAGGTTCTTTACAATATTTATGCTGACAAAGGTTATTGCGAGCTCCTGGTGTGGAACGACAGGACAATCCCTACCAAAACCAGACAGTGGGATAGGAAGCACTATTTACAATAATATTGAAGGTACAATGCAATAATTGTCGTGCCAGGTCTTTGTGGGATCTTATCACAGACTAACAGGACAATCCTACCAGCCTGTCTTTAGTAAACAGTTGCTGAGAGCACTGTCAACTGGTTCGATCATATTAATCCGATCTCCATGAAGAATAGCTGAGCTCTGGTGTTTATCTGTCGAAACCTGAAATCCTCCCAGAAAACCATCAAAGGCAGAACTTGCACCATGCTGGGTCGACCTATCCTACAAATTCAAATTTAAATTCAAAGTTGTTTATTTTGTGTCATAACAGTATATGTTCAAAGTCAGAATGGGTAGTCCATCAAAGTCTAAGCCTATAATCGGAGGGGCCCCCTATATTAAATAGACAGTCACACTATTTAACATTGACAGATACATGCACAAGCACAAAGTACATAAGGCAGTGTGTTATTAGGCGAGCAATCTATTATTTATATATACACCTGTGCAAAAGTTAAGCACCAGCAAAAACAATAGAACGTAGAAACATGATGGTACAACTAGGCTGCCATACTTTTTGTCCCCGCGTTAGCTGACATAATTCCAAGTACGAAATGCACATGCATGCATGACTTCACGCCGCTTGATGTCCGTGCGTGGCGGGAAACAGCACACGTGTTCAGTTATGTAAAAGTCCAGTTTGAGGTGTAGAACATTACATACAGATTTAGGCGACAAGATTAGGAATTTTGTGTTCATGACCGTGGTTTATTTGTACAGAGAGAATTAGCTCTTGATTGTGAACCGCTATGGCAAGACGAAGGTTAAGTGATCGTGTGAAATGGCAAATCATAGGCATGCATACCACTGGTATGTCATGCAGAGAGATTGGCAGACAGCTGAACATTAACCATACTGTAATCAGTTGTTTGATTGCAAAACATGGGCAAACTAACGAGGTGAAGGACAGGCCTAGATCTGGAAGACCGAAGAAGACTACTGCCCGTGATGATCGAGCCCTAGTACGCCTTGTTAGGAGATCTCCATTCACCAACAGCAGAGTGCTCAGCCAGCAATGGGAAACGCGCAATAGAGTGTCAATGTCTACCGTCAAAAGGAGACTGTATGTTGCTGGCATGAAAGCTAGGAGACCTGTCAGACGTCCTCTCCTCACTGCACACCACAAAGAGGAGCGTCTGAGGTGGTGCAACGAAAGAAGACACTGGAACATGAGATCCTGGAGACGGGTACACTGGTCCGATGAAAGTCGGTTCCTGCTTCATGCCACAGATGGTCGAACTCGTGTATGGAGGTCCAGACGCACGGCGTACGACCAAAGTAACATCATGGAAGAAGTTCCATTTGGTGGCAGTTCCGTTATGATATGGGGGTGCATCTCATTTGATTGTAAGCTGGATCTGTTGACTGTACCTGGAACACTAAATGGACAAAGATATCAAGATTCCATACTGGATAGAGTTGTGGTCCCTCATTTTGTAAATCATGCACCTGGAACCCACCCTATATTCATGGATGACAACGCCCTACCACATCGTGCTAGAGCTGTGCATGAATACCTCCGCCAGAATGCCATCGAAACCCTACCATGGCCAGCAAGGAGCCCTGACATGAACCCTATTGAGCACATCTGGGACATTCTGGGAAACATGGTGAGAAGGAGGGATCCTCCTGTGCAGAACCTACAGGAATTAACAGATGCACTCGATCTTGAATGGCAACGAATACCACAATGGCGTATCAGTCGGTTGGTGACCAGCATGAGACGTCGTGTCCAGGCCGTCATCCAGGCACAAGGTGGATATACCCGGTATTAATAATGACAGTCTCAAACTCGTGCACAGATGTTAAACTTCGTTTTCAGACACCATTAATGACAATCTAGCCACGTGTGGCAACTGTAGGGCAATAGTTGTCAGTTGTGTCAACGTAACCATATTCAGGCCTCGTTTTCAAGTTCAAACAAAAACATACAGTGTTTCCCCACCATCATAATCAGCATTCCTCTAGTTGCATTATTACCTCTTGCACTAAGATGGATGGGTACATAAATGTTTATGCTATTGCTTTCTTCATAGCACATGAATATACCCTCGCATGTGCGTAAAAATAGGGTGGTGCTTAACTTTTGCACAGGTGTATATAAATTACTTTTATGGAATTGATATATCACAGTCATTTGGGTGGCTATATATTGCCAATGGCGGTATCTACTGTATGGGGCATGAATAATTAATTATAGACAAATGTAACCACATGGATGGCACAGAATTTATGGTTTTTGGTCACCATCGATGTTGGGAAAAGTGATGTGTGTCATGGTGGGCAATTTAGTAGCGTTATTGCCTGGTGTGCCAGGACATCAACACCAGGCTTGGGTATAAGTGCAAATGCATTTGCATTTGCATTTAAATGCAATTATGAAATTTCTGACGCATTTGCATTTGCAGTTGCATTTGAATCTCATGTATTTGCATTTGCATTTGCATTTGCATGAAAATGGCTACATTTGCATTTAAGTTTTCAAATGCATTTGCTTTTTTCAAAGGCACAACATTTTTCATTTTGCATTTCTTTCACAATTGGGTGGAACCTGCTGCTATTATAAGTCAATTAATTTCAAAATATACAACCAAGTTATTTGTTAAATCATAAACATGGCATTTCTGTTGTTAGAAAATTGAAAGTTAATCCTCTGTGATTTATTAACCCATTTCACTCTGAATTTCTTAGTATATAGCTTTCAGCCATCAATACACATAAATATGCAAACTCATGTATATTTTGAGATTAGTTTGACTTAAGTCAGATGAGATCTTAGCAAACCAACAAATTTTAGTTAATTTGTTTCTGATATAATCCACAGCAATGCATCTCTAGTGCATAATAAATATCATCACCTTATAAATAGTAAGGAATACTTGCCTCCATTCTCTTGTTGGAACAGGGTTGTTGCTACGTTAGTCAATATGTTGATTTTCAGGAAAATTAATAATATCCATATGATCATCGGTCTTAAAGAACCACAATTTTTGCCCAAAAACACAGATGGTCATTCTAGCACTTTTTCAACAGGTACAACTATATTCTTTGTCAAGATACTTTCAAAGTAATTAGCGTGAGCTTAGTAATATATCCAATTGCCCAATATATGAATAGTGTAGGATGTTGTTAACTCCATTCATTAAGAAATCTCTTAATCCTTGAGTTGTCGAGATTGACTTTTTGAATGCTATGGTCATCAGGTCAGTCATCCCAGTGGTAAATTTTCAAAGATTATCTTCTTGGACTGCAAATATACATTTACCGAGGCCAATAAATAATAGATGCTGATGATTCTGTTGAAATTTACTGTTCACCCATTGTGATTAGAAGCACTTGTCATTCAGTCTAACTAACCAACACATACTCAACCATGTGTTATCCTAGCCATAGGAGTTAACATTTAAATATTTGGATCCTGAAGTGTTAGAATCTTAATTCAGGAATTGAATAAGCTGATGAATATTTTGAAACAAATTTGACTGGAAACATTTTCCAGCAGTTGTCAGGCAAAGTATATTCAAAATAGTCAACAGAATATTTGTTAAATTCATACAAACAATACATAAGTTGATAACTATTTTGAATGCAATTTGACTGGAACCTATTGCTGCCATAGCCAGAACAGCAGCTATAAATCAAATTACTTTCAAGATATTCAACATAATATTTGTTAATTATTTTGAAAGTATTTTGACTGGCACATGTCATTTCGACGGGCGTAATAGATATCAGTGAAATAACCTTCAAAATAATAAACAGGAATCCGGAAATTAAATTTTTATGCCAGCCTTTAAAGGTGAAATAAGTATTATCTCTTTCATTGAAAAGTTCCATTTGCATACAAAAAGAAGACTATTTTTGAAAATTCTACACTGGAATGACTGGTTCAATATGTGAGCCAGTCATTCCAGTGGTAAAATTTCAAAAAAAATTCTTTTCTTGGTCTGGAAATTGACATTCTTCAAGATAAATACAGAAGCCTTGTTTGGTCATTCCTGGGTTAATAATAATATGTTATTCTATTATTCATATTCGATAGCACTATAGCACATGTAATGCTTATCATGCTTTAATTATCTGTAAATCTAAAAGAAATGCATTGTTTTAATTTCCAACACTGATTATAAAAAAACGACAGTCAAATCATTTCTCATAAGTTAGAACTCACTACATCATTAAGTTACAAATTGCTTTCCCAAAAATACTCACTCCCAGCAGATGCATAGTTGACAGATGCATATTGAATTTCAGTACCAGTGGTGTGCCAATATATTCAAATGCATTTGTAAATACATTTACATTTGCACTTGCATTTGAATAAGTTACAAACATTTGCATTTGCATTTAAATGCAATCGAGCTAAGCTGCATTTGCACTTGCATTTGCATTTGAATAATTTACAAACATTTGCATTTGCATTTAAATGCAATACCCTGCACTTGAACCCAAGCCTGATCAACACATTGCAAAACATGGAAAACACAAATACATGAAAAACATATGGAGATGGACCATAGGTGGGGTATCAATATGTTTAGGACGTATTTCTAGAGGGTATAGTGAATTTCTGTGGTGACTGGTGAACTGTTGAATGTTTATGGCGAGACTGGATTTAGATGGTGTCATGGTGGTGCAAGGCTACTTAAAGTAGTAGCAGTGATAATAGTGGTAGTCATGAGATGATTATGGGTGGTGGTGGTGGTGGGAAATGTTTAAGTAATGACTATGAAGTTTATAATGTGTGTTTGGAAGTGTTAGTATTTGCCTATGATGTGTTGCTTTATAGTTTTCCTGTATGAATTCTCTCTGAGTATTTGTGCTTGGACATCTGGTCTAATTATGTTCTGATTTATTGGATGTGCACATTTATTCTTTGATCTAGTGCTGCGTGCATGTACTTCTATGTTACTCTTAAATGATTTGGATAGGGATTTAGGGAGTTATCATGGTGTAGTTGTCTTAGCAATGTGTATGATTGCAGAGTCCCAATATATGTGAGTTACACCATGTCTTCTGTCTTGAAGATGTCTTCACCCTTTGCTGTTTTTCCGTAAGCGTTTGGTCATGTTGGTTTCATTTCATGTGCTCCATTACAAATTATGTTACAATATGTAATGTGTGGAAGGATTAGAGTAGAGTAGAGAGCTTTAACAGTGTCAAGTGGTAGGTAAGGCCTAAGTCTTTGGATGACACTGATGCCTTTTGATACTTTCCATGAAATTTTTCCAATTTGTTTATCCTAGGTTAGCCTAGGGCCCAGATAAACACCCACAAATCTAATAAATAGGGCTTCATGCATTTCGTGTTGATTTATATAAAGTTTTGGTATATTTGTTTCTAATCCTTTGAATTTGTAAAAAGCATGTAATTGGTTTTATCTACTTTTATTGACAATTTATTTATTGAAAATCACATTGTAACCTCTTCTATTTCTCCATTAGCGTTGTTGTATAATCTATAGGTATCGGTGTCACTGCAGAAGGCATGTGTATCATCTGCGAAGAGAATTAGTGATAGATATTTGCAGACTATTTGTAGATCATTCATATACAGTAGAAACAGCAAACATCCAAGTATGGATCACTGGGGAAAAGCACAGGCTAAATTTAGGGTTTCAGAAAATATGCCTTTATACTGAATGCATTCATGGGTTCTATTTGAAAGTTAACTCTGAAACCAGTCAAATGCAACACCACATATGCCATAATAATTTAGCTTTTCTAATAATATTTTTTCGTCTATCGTATCGAAAGCTTTGGAAACGTCTAAAAATATGCCAATTATGTGCTTATAATTTTATAATGAGTCTCTAACCTTTTCCAGTATATCAAGAATGACATACATAGTGGATTGTTGTTTTCGAAAGCGAAAGCCATACTATGGGTTATAAAGTATTGATTTTTTGTCCATATATTTGACTAATCGGTTGCATGCAACACATTAAGATAAGCTAGAGGCAGTTCAGAAAAAGGCAGCACAATTCGTTTTAAACTGGTCACTCACACTAAATGCTCCAGCCACCAGGACTACAAGTGTCTCAAACATGGTTAAAGAACTCTGATGGAACACGCTAAAAAACGACGTGTACATCACTCCCGGGTGTTACCCTACACAGTTTCTAACAGCCTAGTAGATGTGCAACAAGAATTCCACCATAATCTCTGGTATCCAGAAGACCATCGGGGTCACCAACACCGATTCCAGCAGCAGCCAAGAACAAATAAAATGGTGTACAAACATCGCCTCCTGTCATGAACCATAATAGTGTGGAATGACCTGCAACAGGAAGTTGCTCTTGCTCCTGATCACGATACCATCAAGGAAGGACCATAAGCGACCCCTACCCCACCCCACCCCATCCCACCCCCACTAAGCTTGCAGCACATCTTCTTCCAATTACTGGCCGCCTTCAACTTGCTGAAGATTGTGCCAGGTGTGTGCATGCGTCAAGTTTAAAAACAGGGTGCCAAAAGGTATGTACAGGTGCAGATTAAAAACAGAGCTTCCACGCTAGTCTCTGGTCACTAGGGCATTGAACAATCTCGATTATTCTTAAATTATCGATCGTGATTACCCAAAACAATAGTCACACAATGACAAGCCTATAATTCACTCTCGATGAACCAGCTATTTCAGATGTGGATTTCCATAGGTGACCTCCACTGGGCTGCTAATTGACACTAAGATGACCATAGACCACGATAATTAACATTCGCCATTATTATTAACCACTTACCACTCATATCAGTGGCTCCTTTACATGCCCACTTGCGAACCAGGACTCAATAACCGAGCCAGTCATTCTGGTGGTAAATTTTCTAAAATGGTCTTTGGATGGTCTGCAAATTGACTTATTGCTACTGTAGATGATCTAGAGAAAGTAGAAAAAAATAACAGCTGCTGGTCATATCTATAAGTCAGAAAATATAAACTCTGCTGATTCTACACATATGTGTATATGTTGTTTATTCTTTCACTCTACAGATAACAGCACAGTCCGCAGATATAATGACATGAGGTTGGCACAAAGGCCTAATAGTTGATAGACCTACCACTGAAGGTATTCTAAATGGTGTTCACACTGTGCCATCAAGTGTCTGTGTAAACCTCCAGCATATTTTGATGTCTGTTTTTGCTCTAAAATCTAAGTTTATTTTGTTTTGTTGCCCACCATTTTGTGGAGGTGTTTGTAACCTTCCAGCTTATTCTGCATTTGTTTATCCTGATGTCTGCTCTTACTCTAAAATCTAAGCTTATTTTGTTTTGTTTCCCACCATTTTTTACTCAGGCCACATACATGCCATCCTATTGTCATTTCTAGTGTACATTATATGTGTATTGTTCATATATCTTTCAAAATCTGATGTCATTTTTCCTGTCATCATTTCTATTTTTTTTAAATTTATTTATCTTTTTAATTATTTGCTTTCTATTTGATTTTTGGCTAATTATTGTCCTTTGTAATGTGTTACTCAGGTAATATGTGTGCTATTTTAAATTTGCTTTAAAATCTAATGTCACGCTTGCGAATGTAAGATGAACTTGTTTAACCTTCCTGTTCCCTGATTTATTCTATCTACCCTGCTCCTTGCAAAAATATTGTCTCCCATTTCTTTGCCGCCACCAATCGTGGACATTTTGATCAATAAATGTGTGTCCACTTGCAGGGCGGGAGATGATTTTTATTGGAGGTGTATCACTGGAATGACCGGCTCCTGTCATTCCAGTGATGCATTTTCGGGAATGGTCTTCTCTCGGCTTGCGAATGGATTTCCCTAAACACTGTCACAGCTTTCGCCATCAATATCCTTTTGCTATTATGTTTTGGTAATTTGTATCCAAACTGATTAATCGAGTAATCACAATTATTCTTAAATAATCAATCATGATTACTCAGCTATTTCAGCTGCTAATCATCATACTCGAATAATTATGAAAAACTTCAACTGTATAAAATAGGTAAATTCCAACCTGTTATTTACTTTTTTTTAATAACATCGGTCACGAAAATTGTCATTTTGCTCTGTTAATGTATGTCCAATTAAAGGCCAAGGGAAGACTGTTTTTTAGGATGTATCACGGGAATAACTTGCCCGAGAATCGAGCCAGGCATTCCAGTGATAGAATTCCAAGAGTAGTCTTCTATTGGCCTTCCAAATGCCCATCAGTGGGCTGAAAATGGTCAATTCCAACTGCTTATTTACTTTTTTTTAATAACATCGGTCACAAAAATTGTCATTTTGCTCTGTTAATGTATGTCCAATTAAAGGCCAAGGGAAGACTGGGTTTTTTTAGGATGTATCACTGGAGGGACTTGCTCGAGAATCGAGCCAGGCATTCCAGTGTTACAATTCCGAAAATAGTCTTCTATTGGCCTCCCAAATGCCCTTCACTGGGCTGAAAATGGTTAATTCCAAACGCTTATTTACTTTTTTAATAACATCGGTCACAAAAATTGTCATTTTGCTCTGTGAATGTATGTCCAATTAAAGGCCAAGGGAATGACTGGGTTTTTTTTATGTATCACTGGAATGACTTGCCCGAGAATCGAGCCAGGCATCCAGTGATACAATTCCAAAAATAGTATTCTATTGGCCTCCCAAATGCCCTTCACTGGGCTGTAAATGGTAAACAATCTAATTTTCTTGCTCATCTGGGTTCATGAAGGTTATTCCTGGTAATCCGCCACTGTAACTGCTGGCTCGACTAGTTGATTTAGCTGTTTCAGTTGTTGATTTTCAGAGATGACCTCCACCGGACTACTAATGGATACTTTAAGATGACCATAGACCACTATTATTAGCATTCGTCATTATTATTAACCCTTTGACACCCATACCAGCAGCTTCTGTAGTAATTTAGATTTTCTTGAACAAATTCAAGGCTTAAAGTGTTAATTATCATTACCTATCCCAACCAATGATCAGCTCTCATCATTTCAATTTTCAGTTGTGTACATGTAACAGCAACGTAGAATATTTTTCCCTGATTGAAACTAAGCCTTGTATAATCTTGCCAAGACAAGGAAAATATCTCTGGCATCTTCCTCCCCTATACTCTTTCCAACCATAGTTGTTTCGGCTTTTTTCTTCTTCTATCCTTACCATGCCAACCAAATCTCCCTGCTCATCCTGTAAGAGAACTGTTAGAACTAATCAAAAAGCCTTATTATGTGACTTGTGTTCGGAGTGGGTTCACTTAAGATGTTCTAAACTCACTGCTTCTGATTATCTCCATCTTGAGTTAGATGACCAACCATGGTGGTGTCTAAACTGCAACAAATCTTTATTCCCTTTCAATCACATTAATGATGATGCTGACTACACACTTGCAATCATGAATCCACATGTTGAATATAACTACATAGAGCACATACAAGACCTAATTCTAAATCCCTTCAAACTTAACACCCACACATATAGAGACATCAACTCAAAAGATGCTAGAACTGAGTTATCCATACCTCCACAAACTTTTAACTATACGCGTCTAAGCAAATTTAATGACTTTATAACAGATAGTAAAGAAAGCATTGCACTCTCACTCATGCACGCAAACACTCGATCGATACCGAAGAACAATGACAAGTTAAATAATTTCCTAGATATGAGTGCACATGAGTTTGGAATTATTGGAATCACAGAGACTTGGCTAAAAATAAACTCACCTACCACTCTAGTTAACAAGATTAACTATACGTTTATCGAAAAGCACAGATCTGACAAAATTAACAAGGATGGTGGAGGTGGTGTAGGCATGTACATAAAAGACAATATTCAATTCATTTTGCGTGAAAACTTTTCCATAATGGAAGAATACATTGAAACAATATTTATCGAAATTCCGATTCAAAAAGGTAGAAATAAAATTGTTGGTACAATCTACAGGCCTCCTGACAGTGACAACAAACAATTCATTGAAGCTTTGAGCAGAATTTTGGATACAATACAAATGGAAAATAAAACAGCCTGCCTTATGGGTGATTTCAATATGGATCTGCAGCAACAGAAATGTTGTCATACCAAAGACTTCATTAACTTATTAAATACCTACTTTTACTATCCGACAATAACTAAAACTACTAGAATAACAGAATCGACAGCGACCGTCATTGACAATATATTCTGCAATAATATTAATCGCAGTATCAGTAAAAGTCATGTCAGACTTTTTGTAACTGATATCTCAGATAATTTACCTATATTTCTCCTAGAAAAACAACAAACATACCAGAAACAATTCGAACAGGAAAAATTTTAATGCAGAGATTACTGTCCGGTCAACATTGAAACATTCAAAAGATCTATGTCAGAGGTCGATTGGAGCATAGTAACAGACATTCAGTCTTGTGAGCATGCCTACAACAAATTTCATGACATCTGCACGACTATTTTTGAACAAAGCTTTCCAATCAACATCAACATCAACATCAACATCAACATCAATTTACAAGGCATAAGCCATTGGCTTGTTATTGCCTCAGTGCCAAACTGGTAGGGCAGGCAACCCTGGTCTGGATACAACACGTGTAGCTATCTTCATGTGTGCATGTTCATGTAGATGCACAGGCTGTTTCAAGATTAGTCCACTGTGATGTAATAATTGTATTATGACTTTGGGAATTGACGGCTCACATATGTTGTATAAGCATATGTGTAACAGCAACGTCCAAAGCCACACCACAATTAATTGTGTTCAGTCGAATTCAAATATTCTTTCTTTGAAAAAGATGTCTAGTTTGCCCTTGAATATTTCTACTGTGGTTGCTTCGACTATTGTTGTTGGCAGTGAATTCCAATGTGGTGCCACTCTATTTGCGAAGGAGTGCTTCCGAATATCTTTGCTGCTACGTTTTATGTTGAGCTTGAGCCTATGACCTCTGGTCCGTGTAACATTGGACAGTTCGAAAAAGTAGTTCTTATCAATATTATATAGATCTTTGATGAGTTTGAATGTTTCAATCAAATCTCCACGAAACCGTCTATATTTCAGTGACATTAGATTTAGGGCTTCAAGTCTTTCTGTGTAGCTATACTCTCTGATTTGTGGGACAAGTTTTGTTGCTCTGCGTTGTACTCTTTCTAATAGCTGCGATTGCCTTTTCAGTCTTGGAGACCATGCTGAGTTGCAGTATTCAAGAATGGGTCGCACAAGTGATTTGTATAGTAGCGTGAAAGTAGATTGATCAATGTTGGTAAATGTTCTCTTGATTAGTCCTATTGTACTGTTTGCCTTGGATACAATGTTCCCTATATGTATGTCAAAAGAGAGGTTTCTGTCGACATGAACCCCCAAATCTTTTTCTACATCTGATGTTGATACAGGATGTGGATCAGGTGTATCTGTCATATAGTATTTGGTTTGAGGGTTATTTCTGCCGAAGTGCATGACATGCGTTTTGTCTGTGTTGAAAGATAGTTGCCATGTCTGCGACCATTTACATACTTTATTTATGTTTTCCTGAATCTGACTGGTAGCTGGGTTGCCGTACATCTTTGTATCATCTGCAAATATTTTGCAGTGGCAGGTTAATCGATCAGGTAGGTCATTTATATATATCAGAAAAAGTATAGGTCCTAGAACACTTCCTTGTGGCACGCCGCTGGTCACCTCAATCCAGTCCGATGATGCATCATTAATTCTAACTCTCTGGCTCCTGTTGCTTAAGTAGTTCCCTATCCATTTTACTAAATTTTCGCCAATACCATAGCTTCTCAGTTTTGTTTGGAGTCGTTGGTGTGGCACAGTATCGAAAGCTTTTGAAAAGTCTAAATATATTGCATCGACAGGTTCGTTTGAGTCAAGCATGGCTGTTAAATCCTCCAGGTATTCTAGTAGTTGAGTTTTACATGATCTTTTACGTCTAAATCCATGCTGACATTTGGTAAATAGATTAGCCGTTTCCAGGAAATTTACAATACTGTCTCTTATAAAAGATTCTAGGACCTTGCATAATGTAGAAGTGAGACTGATTGGTCTGTAGTTGCTTGGGTCATTCTTGGAGCCTTTTTTGTGTATGCAGCATACATTTGCCATTTTCCAGATGTCGGGTAAAATGCCTTCTTCAAGAGACTTGTTGAAAATTATGCATAGTGGTGTACTAATTTCTTTAGCAGCTTCTTTTAGTATTCTCACTGGTATTTCATCCGGGCCATTGCTTTTGTTGGGGTTGAGTCCTTTTAGTTTATTTTCGATGGCAATAGGTGTTATTAATATGTCTTTTAGTATGGTACCATTGTTTCTGGGGTTAATGATTGGTGTAGAAAGAAGATTTTCTGGAGTGAACATGTTTGAGAAAAATGTGTTGAGAATGTTTGCTTTTTCTGTATCATCTGTGGTCATGGTGTCGTTTGCAGGGTTACGTAGCTTGCTAATTGATTCACGTAGAACTGTTTTACTCTTGACATAGTTCCAAAAGGCTTTAGGATTTTTCTTACTTTCAGTTGCCACTTTACGTTCAAATGTCTGTTTTGATTTTCTGATGCATGCTGTTGCTTTGTTTCTAGCAATTTTGTAGAGTGTGTAATCTGTAGTTTTCTTAGTTTCATTGTATCTTTTGTATGCACGCTTTTTGCTATTGAGTGAATCTGTTGCCGCCCGATCAATCCAGAGGTGCTTTTTCTTGCCATGGTTTTTTGTTGTAGGTATATACTGTTCTTTCACTGCGTTCAATGTTTTGTGTAGGAAGTTCCAAGCTTCTGATGCATTAAGTTGGTGTAGATGATTCCAGTCAGTCGTTCCTAAGTCTCTTCGCAGTTCGTTATATCGTCCTTTGTTCAACAGTAGTTTTGGCTTAGCTATTTGTTTGCTTGTGCTTAAGATGTCAGGATGTAGTGATATTTGTAGAATGTCATGATCACTTTTACCTAGCGGCGGTAGGTGAGTTATTTCATGGACGATGTTTTCGTTGTTTGTTAAAACTAGATCCAAAAGATTTGAAGTCTGATTTATTCTATGTCGAGTCGGATTAGTAACTAGTTGCTGTAGAAAAATATCGCTGGTAGTATTAAGAAAAGCATCTTCTTCTTCTTTTGGAGAAAAGCCTGTGTTCCAATTTATCGATGGGTAGTTGAAGTCCCCTACTATAAGAATATGGTCTGTATTTGCTGCATCAACTTTCTGTAGTAGATTTAAGAGGTTTTTGTTATTTGAGCCATCTGAGCTGGGACTTCTGTAGATGCAACCAATGATAATTCTTTCCTTTTGTTGTGTCGTCCATGTACTCCATACTGATTCGGTAAAGTCATCATCATTCAAGATGTCACAGGATTGAGCATTTAGTGATACATGTGTATATATAATAACTCCCCTTGATGGTTTATTATTCAGTGATAGTTGGTACTTATCAATCTGTAGTTCACTAATGTTGATGGTTGTGTTTTTAGGTAAGGCTTCCGTGATTAATATGATTGCAGGGCGAATATTCTGTACTAGTGTTTCGAGCTCAGCCTTTTTATTAATCAAACTATCTGCATTTGTGTATATACATGTGTTCGTTACTGTTTTAGAATTTCCATTGTTGTTTGATTGTAAATGTTTTGGCAATTGATTTGTGCTAATTTCTGCCTGGGAATGTACATGCAGTTCAGTATTTGTGTTTGTATTGCTGTTGATAGTGTCTATGTATGGCTCATCATCTGGAGTGGCTATGGACTCGTTGTGTAATAAACTGAAATGGTTTGATAGTTGTATTGGTACTTGTTTATATATGACTGGCCGTGTACCGGATTGATCGCAAGATGGTAAAACTAGCACCTCCATGTCCTTCCATTTCGAAAATCCTGTAAAAGGTAATAATTTATGTAATCTTGGATGTTAGTGGATAGGAGATTTATTCCTGATTTGTTGGGATGGACATTGTCCCAGAATAACTCACCATATACTTGGCCCTCTTCGCTGCTGAAAATAAAAGAATGGTTAATGAAAGTCACAGCGAGCCACACTGCTAGGGATTCTAGTCGTGTGTTGAACTCACTGACCAGATCATTTTCATATGGTTCGTTTGGGCGTGGAAGCAGTGATGATACAAATACCTGTGTTTCGGGTGACTGGCGACGGATTGTTTGTATGAGTGTAGTGTAGTCCTCTATCATTCTGTCAAGGCTCTTACGACCGATATCATTTGTTCCTACATGTACCACAATCCCATCGTATCGTTCATCGGTTACAGATTTCTCGATTTGGTATGTGATTTCGCTTATACGCGCGCCGCTGAAGGACCTAATTTTGATGTCGGTATCATCGGATGACATATATCGCCCGCTTAGTTTTTTAAAAGTTGAGCTTCCAATTAGAAGAACATTATTCTTCTGCTTATCATTGGAATGTCCACTTTGTTGTTGTGGTCAATGAAAGAAAGTAAAAGTATTTGGAGCCTTTAAAAGAAAGTAAAAAATATAAGCATAACCCAACTAAACCTTGGCTTACAAGTGGATTAATAGCTGCCTGCCATACACAACATCAGCTCTACTTACCATTTATCAAGTGTCAAACTAACTACAATGAAATTCAGTTTAAAAAATATAGAAATAAATTAGATCAAATAATAAAAACAGCTAAGAAAACATATTATCACAAGAAATTTGAACAGTCTAAAAATGACATAAAAGAGACATGGAAAACCATTAAATCATTTTTAAACAAGACCAATACGGCACAACAGACACAATTTCTTCACAAGAATAAGGTCATTACTGATAAATTCGAAATTGCCAATGGATTCAATGATTATTTCGTAAATATAGCACCAGAACGTTCGAACAAAATCCAATCAACATTCAAGAAAAAATTTTCTGATTACCTTACAGGCAGCTATCAATCATCATTCTTCGTTAACCCTACTAACACTGAAGATATCTTTAACGTTCTAAACAAACTCAACCCAGCCAAAAGTGCCGGAATCGATGGTTTTAAGTGGCGCCTTTATAAAACCTGTGTTATGGATATCCTTATCCCACTTAATCACATTTGCAACTTATCCCTAGCACAAGGCATTTTGCCATCAAAACTAAAAATAGCACATGTTACACCAATTTATAAAGCCAAGGATTCTACTAAGTTCTCAAACTACAGACCAGTCTCCATACTTCCACTTTTCTCCAAGTTACTAGAGCGCCTTATGTACAATCGACTGACAAATTACCTGGACAAAAAGTCAATTTTATACAAATCGCAATATGGATTTCGTGAGAAACATTCAACAATGCATGCAATAGCCGAAATGACAGAAAAAATTATTGAATCACTGGAAAAAGACCCAAAGTATAATAAGCATCTTCTTGGACCTTTCAAAAGCTTTCGACACTATCAACCACCAGATCTTACTGGAAAAACTTGCCTATTATGGTATAAGAGGCAGTGCACTCACCTGGTTCCAGAACTACCTAAGTAAAAGAACACAATGCCCACAATATAATGAGATATGCTCTGAAAACAGGCATTTAACTTGTGGTGTTCCTCAGGGATCTATTCTTGGCCCATTGCTGTTCCTTCTTTACATGAATGATCTACCTAACATATGCAAGCACATGTCATTAATACTGTTCGCTGATGACACAAATGCTTTTTGCTGCGATGACAACATAGACACCTTATACAGAAAACCAAATAAGGAAATGGAAGAAATTACTGACTGGTTTTCAATAAACAAATTATCATTGAATGTTGACAAAACAAATTATGTTATTTACAAATCTCAAACTAAAAAAAGATGAAATTCCAAAAATCTACATAAACAAAAAAGAAATTGAGGAGGCCCTATTTGCCAAATTCTTGGGAGTATATTTGGATAAACATTTGACCTGGGCCAAACAAATCGAGATGGTAACAGCAAAGGTGGCAAGAGGCATAGGTATCATACAAAGACTAAAACCTTACATGACACCAGCTACAATTAAAACTTTTTACTGCACCCTTGTTCTTCCGCATCTCACCTACTGTAACGCTATCTGGACGAATACACACAAAAGCAACCTAACAAAACTACAAAGTCTACAGAAAAAGGCACTAAAACACTTTTCTAAACCAGCAAAGGGCCAGAATATATTCAAGTCAGAAAAGCTATTAAAACTAAAGGACATAGGCAAACTACAGATGTACACCATT
>CM067369.1:129668185-129687185 GCA_034401795.1 Chaetoderma sp. LZ-2023a
ACGGACTTGGGCTGGTTAGTCAATTTCCAAAAATCAGAGCTAACTCCATCCCAGAAGTTTGTTTACCTGGGCATGTTCTTCGATCTGGAGAGGGGATATGTTTATCCCACTCAGGAGAGGGTTCAAAGACTCATCTCAGTAATACAGTCGGTGTGCGACAGTCGTCATGTCCTGGCACGGGTTTACTTGAGAATGCTGGGGTTGATGGTTTCATTGGAACCAGTCATTCCGCAGGCCGCCTTGCGCAGGCGCCCGATCCAGTTGTTTCTCATGACACAGTGGACCCAGAGTTCAGGTTCGCTGGACTCGAACGTGTCAGTGTTGGCGCCTCTGATTCACCACCTGCAATGGTGGTTGAATACAGAGAATCTCTTGCCGGGGCTTTTGCTAACCCCTCCCCACCCTCAGGTGACTGTGTATACAGATGCATCGATGGAGGGGTGGGGAGCTTGTCTGGAAGAGTCCACAATATCAGGGCTTTGGGATCTGGATCAGTCCAAGGAACATATCAATCTACTAGAGCTAAGAGCAGTAGTCCTGGGCCTGGAACATTTCTTACAGAAAGTTCAGGGCAAGATTGTTCTAATTCGTTCAGACAACTCAACAGTAGTGACTTACATAAACCGCCAAGGCGGAACGAAGTCGCCCAGTCTCTGTATGATGACATGGAAACTGCTTTGTTGGTGCCTAGATCATGGGATCACCTTGAAGGCAGGTCATATTCCGGGAAGGCTAAATCTGCTAGCAGACTCATTGAGCCGAAGGATGAGTGTTTTACCCACGGAATGGCAACTAAATCAATGTGTGGCGGATCGTCTGTTCGACCATTGGGGGAAACCCAACATCGATTTGTTCGCAACGAAGAAGAATGCGAAGATGACGACGTACGTCTCTCCGATTCCAGACCCAAGCGCTTTCGCAACAGATGCGTTAGCTATCAGCTGGGGGGGAATGTATGCATACGCATTCCCTCCAGCAATCCTGATTCCAAAGGTGCTTCAGAAAATCAGGCAGCAGGAGTGCCAAGTGCTTCTGATCGCCCCGGATTGGCCAAGCCGATCGTGGTATACGGATCTGCTGGACCTTCTGGTCTGCAATCCGGTTCCTCTGCCTCTGATGGACGACCTTATCTTCCAGGGCAAGGCCCTTCACGACAATCCGTCAATGTTCAGATTGACTGCGTGGATGTTGTCAAGGAATCTAGAATTAAGGAGGCCTTTTCTGAGCAAGCGGCCATGTTTATGGCCAAAGCCAGGAGGGGGTCAACCTCCAGAGCATATAATTATAAAATCAACAGATTTGCAGAGTGGTGCTCAAAAAGATGTATTGATCCAATGGACTCATCTATTCAGGTAGTGGCTGATTTCCTCTGTCACCTATATGATGCCTATAGCCTCAAGCCTAACTCTATTGCTGGTTACAAATCAGCATTAATGACTGTTATCCCTTGCTTGGCTAATAGGGGGAGTGATGAAGTAAGTACATTAAATGTATTAATTAAAGGCATGGGCAATCTAAGACCAAGGAATCCTCCACTGATTCCGTCTTGGAGTTTATCTCTGGTGCTTCAGGTACTAGGAGATAAGCCTTTTGAACCACTTAGTTCCATTTCTATGAAAATGTTAACGCTTAAAACTGTATTTTTAATTGCTGCGGCCTCGGCAAGGCGTAGGAGTGAGATTCACGCCCTATCAGCCGAGGATGACCGTTTTGTGGTTACAGGGGAAGGCCTTAAGCTTCTACCTAGGATTAATTTCTTGGCTAAGAATCAGTCATTGAAATATCCAGGTCAACCTATTTTTTTGCCATCTTTAACTAGATATGATCCTAATTCTAAAGCATGGTGCCCCGTCCGGGCGCTGCTCCGGTACAAACAGCGTACTTCGGAGTGGCGTACCGACCTATCAGCGTTATGGTTGTCATATATTGAACCCCATGGCAGGGCGTCTAAGGACACCATTTCTAGGTGGATTGTGGAGTGTATTCAGTTTTGTCACAAATCCGCCACCGGGAGACAGGTTGATGTGGCCAAGGCTCACAGTGTCTGCGGTGTCGTGGCATCCACTGCCCTGTTTAGTGGGGTCCCTGTGGATGACATTATGTCCGTGGCTCAGTCGCACTGTGAGTCAAGTTTTACAGACCATTACCTCCGTGACACCTCTAACCCTCTCGCCTTGTCAATTTTGAAACATTAATCACTTTTAGATTTTGTGAGGAGTGCTTCCGCATTGCTTATATACTTCGCAATTTAGCGATGGTAACAACCACTTGTCGGGACTGCATCAGGCTTCTCTACTGGGATCATGATGACAGCTTCCAAGTTCAACAAGGTCAGTCTTGTTCATGTGTTGTTCATTGTTACTTGTATTGTCACGTTACCCATTATTATTAATATGGTGATGGTTTATGTGGGAGGTGGTTCATCATAGAGAGTATACGAAAATGGAGCCTTTTCGTCTCTGTCCTATAGTACTTGGCACTAGTACGTAGAGAGCGTATAGGACATTGAGGTCATCTAGTCTTCCTCCCAGGAGGGGGGGGGGGGGGGGGGGGGGGGGAGCGCATATGACATTCGGTCATCTCTCATGCATCGGTTGTGTTATCCGATGGTTTGTCAAATCCTGACTGTGTTCTCACACATTTCAGACGTCATAAGTGCCTTAAACGCGTGAAAGCGTATAGGGAAGAGCTGGTCTTTTGACCTCGCCCCCCCCCCCCCCCCCCCCCCCCCCCCCCCCCCGCCAGATTCACTTTCGAATTCTGGCAATATCAAAAGTATTAGGGAGGTAAGTATACTCTTGATGTGAAATAAACGAAATCAAGGATTTCTTTTTTCACGAGAGAGTTGATACTTACCTCCCTAGATACGGACCCGGCCTCTCCACCCCACAGAGGCTCGGTCTTCAGGCTCTTGGTAGTTGCATGTGTTAGCCAATAAATTAGTCAGAGGAAGTAGTAGTCGGCGCATGCGCGGTGGTGGGGCTGGCATCCGCCGGACTACCTCTGACTACCTGCCCAGTAGGGGCACCTAACTGTTTTTAATCTGAGTGTTTTATTGAGTGAAAGCCAATATTTAGCAATATCAAAAGTATTAGGGAGGTAAGTATCAACTCTCTCGTGAAAAAAGAAATCCTTGATTTCGTTTATTTTCAGCTCTGAATTTTGTGAATCTGACGAAAAATTCTGAGGAAAAAAATGTGACAAATATTTATCCTTGTATATAGTGCGCAGCAGCTTTTTATAACATGTAATTTGAGCAAAAAAGTGCACAATATACACGGAATTTAATGGTAATCGGCCATGTTATTTTATGAACAAATTATTAGTCCTGGCCTTTTCTTGTAGCAACTTCCCTTATCAAGGGTTCAAAGTCGATTATCCTTTAGTTGCTTCCTCTTTCAGTTAGTGTTAGTTTCTCTTACAAAGACTAAAACTAACTGTCTGCGTTTTGTGTCTTTCAGGTCATTGATAAGAAGTTTCTTTCCTGCCATCATTTTGTAAAGGCCTGCTATTACCCTCATGACTGCACAAGGTGCAATACATGCAGGCCTTTGTTGAAATGTCCTGTGTGTGAGTCATGGCCCAGTGACGTTTTTAATGATTTCCTTCACCTGTAGGTTGAAGATCGGGCGCTGGATGAAAAGCGAAGATTGGAAAAGGAAGGTATAAGTGGTAACCAGAGGAAGGCATCCATGTAACATGGATGTCTTCCGGAGTGAGATGATGGGAGAAATGAAGAAAACGATAACAGATCTTGTTCCGGAGTAGCTGCGCAGCATGCTTCCCAGTCTGAGTTCATTACTGTCTTCTTCATTTGCTCCCGAGCAGTGTGCTCCCGTATCTGGGTCTGAGTCCAATAGGACACCAGTTTTCGTGTTTAACCCAGAGATGGCTCCCGTACGTCCGGCACTGAGGCTTGCCTCGCCCGTGGACCCGGGGGCGAAAGTCATGGCCTCGGGCGCCTGCTTATCGGATGCTCTTGAGCACACAAAAGGCTATGGGTATCAGCGCCTCTTGCGATACCCCTTCTGCCCAGGCTGGGTTTGATCCCTTTTCAAACCTGTCGTCTAATCTTTCTGGACAAAAAGAAGAGAACACTTATGGGCTGCCGATGGCCACGTAATCGGAAATCCATTCGCCCCCTGGGGGGTGCACAGGTGACCTTTTCTGTGAGACTACTTCTTCGGAAGTAGGTTTCACGGCTCAATGGCTAGGCCGTGTCGGAGCCGATGGCCGGCCATACCTTATCCCTCAGCTCACCGAGAGATACACTACGGAAGGCCCGAACCATGACATCATGTATTTAGCTCCTCATGATGCCTGACTTCCCTGGCTTTCCAGGAGTATCACCAGCTATGGCCACTACTCCACCTGTGAATGCTATAGAGGACGACGCGTGACCTAGGCTAGTCGAGCATTCACAGGTAGCCACTGAAGAGGATTGGCTTGATGTCTGCCAATGGCTGGTAGGCGTCAAGCTGGACCGCCAGGTGGAACCAGCGGCTACCCAGCGGGACCAGCACCCGTGGTTCATGGGTAAGCCGGTGACGAACACCATGCCATCACTGCCGTATGCTGAACATATCGATGATTTGTTCACTGGCAGCGATGCCCATTCAGCTGAATGGATGCCTCACGAAGGCCCCACTTGCGTGGCGCGGTGCTGCCAGATTTCCTCAGAATGGATGCATGGATGATTGTGTGGCTTTTGGGCGAAGACATGCTGCCTGGGTCCCATTCTGACACGGGACCCTTGTGCACTAGCACTTTGCGCAGTGCAAATTCTGCATTGCGCGACACAGAGGAGGGTATGAGCGGATCCATTTCAGCCCTCTTGCATGTCTCCCAGCTGCTACAGGGGGTATTAGCAGCATCCGTGACACGCAAACCATCTCCGCTTTACAGTCCAGAGAGCCACCCAGTGTGGCATTAACCTGGCTCTGGATTGTACGACGAGATTGGTGACCAGAGGTTTGCGAGCAAGGCGCACTTTTGCCCTGGACAATTTGTGCCCCTCGCAAATCTGGTCAACAAACAGAGGGCGCTGGGTGAGCAGTTTGAGGTGCTCCTTAGGGAGCGCGTTCGTGCAGCGCCTCGTGCCTTCCACCCTCAGCAGGCTAGAGGTGGTGGTCGGGTCAGGAGCCAACCACCAACACAGTGTAGGCCACGGTCACGCCAGTGTAAGCTAGTTGAGGGTGGGTGGGTGGAGGAGCGCACTGCGTAGCCCACCAGACACCGCGCATACCAATGTGCGCGTGGTGCTGGCAGAGGAGCATGGGGTTCTGGTCGTGGGAACCGATCCTGATGGGTTGGTCCTCATGGGAAACACACCATTGCTGCTGGGGCATCCACCAGAGACAGTGCCGCTCTTGCACTCCTCGGGCCCACCTCTATCCCTAGGTGGACCTGTGGCCAGGATCGAGGAAAGACATGTGGACCGCATCAATAGATCTGAAAGATTATTTTCACATTCCAATTGCAAAGAGATTTCGTCGGTTTCTGAGATTCGTATTTCTGGGCTGCCAATGGGAATTCAGGGTTCTTCCATTTGGAATTTCAACAGCTCCTCGGGTCTTCACCAGAGTGGTGCTAGCTATCACAACATACCTCTGCAGGAGACACATAGCAGTCCACACATACATAGACGACTGACTGTTAAAAGCACAGTATCAAGAAAGTCTATCAGCAAATCTGGAAATAGTTTCGAAAACTTTGACAGATCTAGGCTGGATAATCAACTTTCAAATATGAGAGCTGACTCCATCCCAGAAGTTTGTTTACCTGTGCAAGCTCTTCGATCTAGAGATAGGTTATGTTTATTCATCTTAACAGAGGGTAGAAATACTCTCAGTCATACAGTCAGTGTGCAACAGTCGTTATGGCCTGGAATGGGTCTACTTGAGAATGTTGGGGTTGATGGTTTCACTGGAACCAGTCATTCCACAGGCGGCCTTACGCCGGCGACCTATTCTGTTATTACTCATGACAGTAGACCCAGAGTACGGGATCTCTGGACTCAAGGGTGTGAGTGTTGGATCCACCTTCAATGGTGGATGAAAAGAGAAAATTTCATGACAGGGTGATGTCTCCTCCCCACCCTCAAATAATAATGAACATGGATGCATCAATGGAGGGATGGGGAGCTTGCCTGGTAGAAGCCACAGTATCAGAGCTTTGGAATCTGGATCAGTCATAAGAACATATCAATCTGCTGGAAATGCGAGCAGTAGTCTTGGTCTTGGAACATTTCGTGAAGAAAGTTCAGGGCAAGATAGTTCTGGTTCGATCAGACAATTCAACAGTAGTGACTTACATAAACCGCCAGAGCAGAACGAAGTCGCCCAGTCTCTGTATGATGACATGTTATCTTGGCGCGGGGGTCCAGGGGAAAGATATCTGGTTGATGATGCCATGCAGAGTTGCAGTATGGTGGTTCGATCCCTGACCGGGGAGATGGTGATCAACAAATTATACTAATGTGTGCATGACTGTTGGCGGGTTAGTGTGTGGAAATTGAAGCCCCGTTTTGCCAGTGCGTCAACAAAATAAATACATATACTGCAAGAACCGTGATGGAGTCGGAGTACAATAGGCTTAAAAGCCTAGGATTGAATAGTGGCAGATACATCCACAGATAGTCCCATATGAATCGTCAGAGTGTCAGTATATCAGACATGTGAAGGCTCGTCTGCTAACCCAAAATTCTTATCTTGGTGCGGTGGTCCAGGAAAAAGATGTCTGGTTTCTGATGCCATGCAGAGTTACAGATTAAACTAATGGCTGGTTAGCATGTGGAAATTGAAGCCACGTGTTGCCAGTGCGTCAATAAAATAAATACATATACTGCAAGAACCGTGATGGTGTCAGAGTACAATAGGCTTAAAAGCCTAGGATTGAATAGTGGCAGATGCATCCACAGATAGTCGCATATGAATCGTCAGAGTGTCAGTATATCAGACATTTGGAAATGCTGGTCTGCTAACCCAAGATTCTTATCTTGGTTTGGTGGTCCAGGGAAAAGATGTCTGGTTGCTGATGCCACGCAGAGTTGCAGTATGGTGGTTCGATCCCCGACCGGGGAGATGGTGATCAATAAATTAAACAAATGGGTGCATTACTGTTGGCTAGTTGGCATGTGGAAATTGAAGCCGCGCATTGCCAGTGTGTCAATAAAATGAATACATATACTGCCAGAGCCGTGATGGAGTCGGAGTACAATAGGCTTAAAAGCCTAGGATTGAATAGTTGCAGATGCATCCACAGATAGTTCCATATGAATCGTCAGGGTGTCAGTATATCAGACATGTGAAACCTGGTCTGCTAACCCAAGATTCTTATCTTAGTGAGGTGGTCCAGGGGAAAGATGTCTGGTTGCTGATGCCATGCAGAGTTGCAGTATGGCAGTTCAATCCCCGACCGGGGATCTGGTGATCATCAAATTAAAGTAATGGGTGCATGACTGTCGGCTGGTTAGCATGTGGAAATTGAAGCCACGTGTTGCCAGTGCGTCAATAAAATAAATACATATACTGCAAGAACCGTGATGGTGTCAGAGTACAATAGGCTTAAAAGCCTAGGATTGAATAGTGGCAGATGCATCCACAGATAGTCGCATATGAATCGTCAGAGTGTCAGTATATCAGACATTTGGAAATGCTGGTCTGCTAACCCAAGATTCTTATCTTGGTTTGGTGGTCCAGGGAAAAGGGTTGCTGATGCCACGCAGAGTTGCAGTATGGTGGTTCGATCCCCGACCGGGGAGATGGTGATCAATAAATTAAACAAATGGCTGCATTACTGTTGGCTAGTTGGCATGTGGAAATTGAAGCCGCGCATTGCCAGTGTGTCAATAAAATGAATACATATACTGCCAGAGCCGTGATGGAGTCGGAGTACAATAGGCTTGAAAGCCTAGGATTGAATAGTTGCAGATGCATCCACAGATAGTTCCATATGAATCGTCAGGGTGTCAGTATATCAGACATGTGAAACCTGGTCTGCTAACCCAAGATTCTTATCTTAGTGAGGTGGTCCAGGGGAAAGATGTCTGGTTGCTGATGCCATGCAGAGTTGCAGTATGGCGGTTCGATCCCCGACCGGGGATCTGGTGATCATCAAATTAAAGTAATGGGTGCATGACTGTCGGCTGGTTAGCATGTGGAAATTGAAGCCACGTGTTGCCAGTGCGTCAATAAAATAAATACATATACTGCGACAGCTGTGATGGAGTCGGAGTATAATAGGCTTAAAAGCCTAGGATTGAAGAGTGGCAGATCCATCCACAGATAGTCCCATATTCATCGTCAGTGTCAGTATATCAGACATTGAAAGCTGGTCTGCTAACCCATGATTCTTATCTTGGTTTGGTGGTCCAGGGGAAAGATGTCTGGTTTCTGATGCCATGCAGAGTTGCAGTATGGTGGTTCAATCCCAGACCAGGGAGATGGTGATCAACAGATTAAACTAATGGGTGCATTACTGTTGGCTGGTTGGCATGTAGAAATTGAAGCCGCACATTGCCAGTGCATCAATAAAATGAATACATATACTGCCAGAGCCGTGATGGAGTCGGAGTACAATAGGCGTAAAAGCCTAGGATTGAATAGTTGCAGATGCATCCACAGATAGTTCCATATGAATCGTCAGGGTGTCAGTATATCAGACATGTGAAACCTGGTCTGCTAACCCAAGATTCTTATCTTAATGAGGTGGTCCAGGGGAAAGATGTCTGGTTGCTGATGCCATGCAGAGTTGCAGTATGGCGGTTCGATCCCCGACCGGGGATCTGGTGATCATCAAATTAAAGTAATGGGTGCATGACTGTCGGCTGGTTAGCATGTGGAAATTGAAGCCACGTGTTGCCAGTGCGTCAATAAAATAAATACATATACTGCGACAGCTGTGATGGAGTCGGAGTATAATAGGCTTAAAAGCCTAGGATTGAAGAGTGGCAGATCCATCCACAGATAGTCCCATATTCATCGTCAGTGTCAGTATATCAGACATTGAAAGCTGGTCTGCTAACCCATGATTCTTATCTTGGCGCGGTGGTCCAGGGGAAAGATGTCTGGTTTCTGATGCCATGCAGAGTTGCAGTATGGTGGTTCAATCCCAGACCGGGGAGATGGTGATCAACAGATTAAACTAATGGGTGCATTACTGTTGGCTGGTTGGCATGTGGAAATTGAAGCCGCGCATTGCCAGTGCATCAATAAAATGAATACATATACTGCCAGAGCCGTGATGGAGTCGGAGTACAATAGGCTTAAAAGCCTAGGATTGAATAGTTGCAGATGCATCCACAGATAGTTCCATATGAATCGTCAGGGTGTCAGTATATCAGACATGTGAAACCTGGTCTGCTAACCCAAGATTCTTATCTTAGTGAGGTGGTCCAGGGGAAAGATGTCTGGTTGCTGATGCCATGCAGAGTTGCAGTATGGCGGTTCAATCCCTGACCGGGGATCTGGTGATCATCAAATTAAAGTAATGGGTGCATGACTGTCGGCTGGTTAGCATGTGGAAATTGAAGCCACGTGTTGCCAGTGCGTCAATAAAATAAATACATATACTGCAAGAACCGTGATGGTGTCAGAGTACAATAGGCTTAAAAGCCTAGGATTGAATAGTGGCAGATGCATCCACAGATAGTCGCATATGAATCGTCAGAGTGTCAGTATATCAGACATTTGGAAATGCTGGTCTGCTAACCCAAGATTCTTATCTTGGTTTGGTGGTCCAGGGAAAAGATGTCTGGTTGCTGATGCCACGCAGAGTTGCAGTATGGTGGTTCGATCCCCGACCAGGGAGATGGTGATCAATAAATTAAACAAATGGGTGCATTACTGTTGGCTGGTTGGCATGTGGAAATTGAAGCCGCGCATTGCCAGTGCGTCAATAAAATAAATACATATACTGCAAGAACCGTGATGGTGTCAGAGTACAATAGGCTTAAAAGCCTAGGATTGAATAGTTGCAGATGCATCCACAGATAGTTCCATATGAATCGTCAGGGTGTCAGTATATCAGACATGTGAAACCTGGTCTGCTAACCCAAGATTCTTATCTTAGTGAGGTGGTCCAGGGGAAAGATGTCTGGTTGCTGATGCCATGCAGAGTTGCAGTATGGCGGTTCAATCCCCGACCGGGGATCTGGTGATCATCAAATTAAAGTAATGGGTGCATGACTGTCGGCTGGTTAGCATGTGGAAATTGAAGCGGCGCATTGCCAGTGCATCAATAAAATGAATACATATACTGCCAGAGCCGTGATGGAGTCGGAGTACAATAGGCTTAAAAGCCTAGGATTGAATAGTTGCAGATGCATCCACAGATAGTTCCATATGAATCGTCAGGGTGTCAGTATATCAGACATGTGAAACCTGGTCTGCTAACCCAAGATTCTTATCTTAGTGAGGTGGTCCAGGGGAAAGATGTCTGGTTGCTGATGCCATGCAGAGTTGCAGTATGGCGGTTCGATCCCCGACCGGGGATCTGGTGATCATCAAATTAAAGTAATGGGTGCATGACTGTCGGCTGGTTAGCATGTGGAAATTGAAGCCACGTGTTGCCAGTGCGTCAATAAAATAAATACATATACTGCGACAGCTGTGATGGAGTCGGAGTATAATAGGCTTAAAAGCCTAGGATTGAAGAGTGGCAGATCCATCCACAGATAGTCCCATATTCATCGTCAGTGTCAGTATATCAGACATTGAAAGCTGGTCTGCTAACCCATGATTCTTATCTTCGCGCGGTGGTCCAGGGGAAAGATGTCTGGTTTCTGATGCCATGCAGAGTTGCAGTATGGTGGTTCAATCCCAGACCGGGGAGATGGTGATCAACAGATTAAACTAATGGGTGCATTACTGTTGGCTGGTTGGCATGTGGAAATTGAAGCCACGTGTTGCCAGTGCGTCAATAAAATAAATACATATACTGCAAGAACCGTGATGGTGTCAGAGTACAATAGGCTTAAAAGCCTAGGATTGAATAGTGGCAGATGCATCCACAGATAGTCGCATATGAATCGTCAGAGTGTCAGTATATCAGACATTTGGAAATGCTGGTCTGCTAACCCAAGATTCTTATCTTGGTTTGGTGGTCCAGGGAAAAGATGTCTGGTTGCTGATGCCACGCAGAGTTGCAGTATGGTGGTTCGATCCCCGACCAGGGAGATGGTGATCAATAAATTAAACAAATGGGTGCATTACTGTTGGCTGGTTGGCATGTGGAAATTGAAGCCGCGCATTGCCAGTGCGTCAATAAAATAAATACATATACTGCAAGAACCGTGATGGTGTCAGAGTACAATAGGCTTAAAAGCCTAGGATTGAATAGTTGCAGATGCATCCACAGATAGTTCCATATGAATCGTCAGGGTGTCAGTATATCAGACATGTGAAACCTGGTCTGCTAACCCAAGATTCTTATCTTAGTGAGGTGGTCCAGGGGAAAGATGTCTGGTTGCTGATACCATGCAGAGTTGCAGTATGGCGGTTCGATCCCCGACCGGGGATCTGGTGATCATCAAATTAAAGTAATGGGTGCATGACTGTCGGCTGGTTAGCATGTGGAAATTGAAGCCACGTGTTGCCAGTGCGTCAATAAAATAAATACATATACTGCGACAGCTGTGATGGAGTCGGAGTATAATAGGCTTAAAAGCCTAGGATTGAAGAGTGGCAGATCCATCCACAGATAGTCCCATATTCATCGTCAGTGTCAGTATATCAGACATGTGAAAGCTGGTCTGCTAACCCATGATTCGTATCTTGGCGCGGTGGTCCAGGGGAAAGATATCTGGTTTCTGATGCCATGCAGAGTTGCAGTATGGTGGTTCAATCCCAGACCGGGGAGATGGTGATCAACAGATTAAACTAATGGGTGCATTACTGTTGGCTGGTTGGCATGTGGAAATTGAAGCCGCGCATTGCCAGTGCATCAATAAAATGAATACATATACTGCCAGAGCCGTGATGGAGTCGGAGTACAATAGGCGTAAAAGCCTAGGATTGAATAGTTGCAGATGCATCCACAGATAGTTCCATATGAATCGTCAGGGTGTCAGTATATCAGACATGTGAAACCTGGTCTGCTAACCCAAGATTCTTATCTTAGTGAGGTGGTCCAGGGGAAAGATGTCTGGTTGCTGATGCCATGCAGAGTTGCAGTATGGCGGTTCGATCCCCGACCGGGGATCTGGTGATCATCAAATTAAAGTAATGGGTGCATGACTGTCGGCTGGTTAGCATGTGGAAATTGAAGCCACGTGTTGCCAGTGCGTCAATAAAATAAATACATATACTGCAAGAACCGTGATGGTGTCAGAGTACAATAGGCTTAAAAGCCTAGGATTGAATAGTGGCAGATGCATCCACAGATAGTCGCATATGAATCGTCAGAGTGTCAGTATATCAGACATTTGGAAATGCTGGTCTGCTAACCCAAGATTCTTATCTTGGTTTGGTGGTCCAGGGAAAAGATGTCTGGTTGCTGATGCCACGCAGAGTTGCAGTATGGTGGTTCGATCCCCGACCGGGGAGATGGTGATCATCAAATTAAAGTAATGGGTGCATGACTGTCGGCTGGTTAGCATGTGGAAATTGAAGCCACGTGTTGCCAGTGCGTCAATAAAATAAATACATATACTGCAAGAACCGTGATGGTGTCAGAGTACAATAGGCTTAAAAGCCTAGGATTGAATAGTGGCAGATGCATCCACAGATAGTCGCATATGAATCGTCAGAGTGTCAGTATATCAGACATTTGGAAATGCTGGTCTGCTAACCCAAGATTCTTATCTTGGTTTGGTGGTCCAGGGAAAAGATGTCTGGTTGCTGATGCCACGCAGAGTTGCAGTATGGTGGTTCGATCCCCGACCAGGGAGATGGTGATCAATAAATTAAACAAATGGGTGCATTACTGTTGGCTGGTTGGCATGTGGAAATTGAAGCCGCGCATTGCCAGTGCGTCAATAAAATAAATACATATACTGCAAGAACCGTGATGGTGTCAGAGTACAATAGGCTTAAAAGCCTAGGATTGAATAGTTGCAGATGCATCCACAGATAGTTCCATATGAATCATCAGGGTGTCAGTATATCAGACATGTGAAACCTGGTCTGCTAACCCAAGATTCTTATCTTAGTGAGGTGGTCCAGGGGAAAGATGTCTGGTTGCTGATGCCATGCAGAGTTGCAGTATGGCGGTTCAATCCCCGACCGGGGATCTGGTGATCATCAAATTAAAGTAATGGGTGCATGACTGTCGGCTGGTTAGCATGTGGAAATTGAAGCGGCGCATTGCCAGTGCATCAATAAAATGAATACATATACTGCCAGAGCCGTGATGGAGTCGGAGTACAATAGGCTTAAAAGCCTAGGATTGAATAGTTGCAGATGCATCCACAGATAGTTCCATATGAATCGTCAGGGTGTCAGTATATCAGACATGTGAAACCTGGTCTGCTAACCCAAGATTCTTATCTTAGTGAGGTGGTCCAGGGGAAAGATGTCTGGTTGCTGATGCCATGCAGAGTTGCAGTATGGCGGTTCAATCCCCGACCGGGGATCTGGTGATCATCAAATTAAAGTAATGGGTGCATGACTGTCGGCTGGTTAGCATGTGGAAATTGAAGCCACGTGTTGCCAGTGCATCAATAAAATAAATACATATACTGCAAGAACCGTGATGGTGTCAGAGTACAATAGGCTTAAAAGCCTAGGATTGAATAGTGGCAGATGCATCCACAGATAGTCGCATATGAATCGTCAGAGTGTCAGTATATCAGACATTTGGAAATGCTGGTCTGCTAACCCAAGATTCTTATCTTGGTTTGGTGGTCCAGGGAAAAGATGTCTGGTTGCTGATGCCACGCAGATTTGCAGTATGGTGGTTCGATCCCCGACCAGGGAGATGGTGATCAATAAATTAAACAAATGGGTGCATTACTGTTGGCTGGTTGGCATGTGGAAATTGAAGCCGCGCATTGCCAGTGCGTCAATAAAATAAATACATATACTGCAAGAACCGTGATGGTGTCAGAGTACAATAGGCTTAAAAGCCTAGGATTGAATAGTTGCAGATGCATCCACAGATAGTTCCATATGAATCGTCAGGGTGTCAGTATATCAGACATGTGAAACCTGGTCTGCTAACCCAAGATTCTTATCTTAGTGAGGTGGTCCAGGGGAAAGATGTCTGGTTGCTGATGCCATGCAGAGTTGCAGTATGGCGGTTCGATCCCCGACCGGGGATCTGGTGATCATCAAATTAAAGTAATGGGTGCATGACTGTCGGCTGGTTAGCATGTGGAAATTGAAGCCACGTGTTGCCAGTGCGTCAATAAAATAAATACATATACTGCGACAGCTGTGATGGAGTCGGAGTATAATAGGCTTAAAAGCCTAGGATTGAAGAGTGGCAGATCCATCCACAGATAGTCCCATATTCATCGTCAGTGTCAGTATATCAGACATGTGAAAGCTGGTCTGCTAACCCATGATTCTTATCTTGGCGCGGTGGTCCAGGGGAAAGATATCTGGTTTCTGATGCCATGCAGAGTTGCAGTATGGTGGTTCAATCCCAGACCGGGGAGATGGTGATCAACAGATTAAACTAATGGGTGCATTACTGTTGGCTGGTTGGCATGTGGAAATTGAAGCCGCGCATTGCCAGTGCATCAATAAAATGAATACATATACTGCCAGAGCCGTGATGGAGTCGGAGTACAATAGGCTTAAAAGCCTAGGATTGAATAGTTGCAGATGCATCCACAGATAGTTCCATATGAATCGTCAGGGTGTCAGTATATCAGACATGTGAAACCTGGTCTGCTAACCCAAGATTCTTATCTTAGTGAGGTGGTCCAGGGGAAAGATGTCTGGTTGCTGATGCCATGCAGAGTTGCAGTATGGCGGTTCGATCCCCGACCGGGGATCTGGTGATCATCAAATTAAAGTAATGGGTGCATGACTGTCGGCTGGTTAGCATGTGGAAATTGAAGCCACGTGTTGCCAGTGCGTCAATAAAATAAATACATATACTGCAAGAACCGTGATGGTGTCAGAGTACAATAGGCTTAAAAGCCTAGGATTGAATAGTGGCAGATGCATCCACAGATAGTCGCATATGAATCGTCAGAGTGTCAGTATATCAGACATTTGGAAATGCTGGTCTGCTAACCCAAGATTCTTATCTTGGTTTGGTGGTCCAGGGAAAAGATGTCTGGTTGCTGATGCCACGCAGAGTTGCAGTATGGTGGTTCGATCCCCGACCGGGGAGATGGTGATCAATAAATTAAACAAATGGGTGCATTACTGTTGGCTGGTTGGCATGTGGAAATTGAAGCCGCGCATTGCCAGTGCGTCAATAAAATGAATACATATACTGCCAGAGCCGTGATGGAGTCGGAGTACAATAGGCTTAAAAGCCTAGGATTGAATAGTTGCAGATGCATCCACAGATAGTTCCATATGAATCGTCAGGGTGTCAGTATATCAGACGTGAAACCTGGTCTGCTAACCCAAGATTCTTATCTTGGTGCGGTGGTCCAGGGGAAAGATGTCTGGTTGCTGATGCCATGCAGAGTTGCAGTATGGCGGTTCGATCCCCGACCGGGGATCTGGTGATCATCAAATTAAAGTAATGGGTGCATGACTGTCGGCTGGTTAGCATGTGGAAATTGAAGCCACGTGTTGCCAGTGCGTCAATAAAATAAATACATATACTGCGACAGCTGTGATGGAGTCAGAGTATAATAGGCTTAAAAGCCTAGGATTGAATAGTGGCAGATGCATCCACAGATAGTCCCATATGAATCGTCAGAGTGTCAGTATATCAGACATATGAAAGCTGGTCTGCTAACCCAAGATTCTTATCTCGGCGCGGTGGTCCAGGGGAAAGATGTCTGGTTGCAGTATGGCGGTTCGATCTCTGACCGGGGAGATGGTGATCAACAAATTAAACTAATGGGTGCATGACTGGCGGCTGGTTAGCATGTGGAAATTGAAGCCACGTGTTGCCAGTGCGTCAATAAAATAAATACATATACTGCGACAGCTGTGATGGAGTCGGAGTATAATAGGCTTAAAAGCCTAGGATTGAAGAGTGGCAGATCCATCCACAGATAGTCCCATATTCATCGTCAGTGTCAGTATATCAGACATTGAAAGCTGGTCTGCTAACCCATGATTCTTATCTTGGTTTGGTGGTCCAGGGGAAAGATGTCTGGTTTCTGATGCCATGCAGAGTTGCAGTATGGTGGTTCAATCCCAGACCAGGGAGATGGTGATCAACAGATTAAACTAATGGGTGCATTACTGTTGGCTGGTTGGCATGTAGAAATTGAAGCCGCACATTGCCAGTGCATCAATAAAATGAATACATATACTGCCAGAGCCGTGATGGAGTCGGAGTACAATAGGCGTAAAAGCCTAGGATTGAATAGTTGCAGATGCATCCACAGATAGTTCCATATGAATCGTCAGGGTGTCAGTATATCAGACATGTGAAACCTGGTCTGCTAACCCAAGATTCTTATCTTAGTGAGGTGGTCCAGGGGAAAGATGTCTGGTTGCTGATGCCATGCAGAGTTGCAGTATGGCGGTTCAATCCCCGACCGGGGATCTGGTGATCATCAAATTAAAGTAATGGGTGCATGACTGTCGGCTGGTTAGCATGTGGAAATTGAAGCCACGTGTTGCCAGTGCGTCAATAAAATAAATACATATACTGCAAGAACCGTGATGGTGTCAGAGTCAATAGGCTTAAAAGCCTAGGATTGAATAGTGGCAGATGCATCCACAGATAGTCGCATATGAATCGTCAGAGTGTCAGTATATCAGACATTTGGAAATGCTGGTCTGCTAACCCAAGATTCTTATCTTGGTTTGGTGGTCCAGGGAAAAGATGTCTGGTTGCTGATGCCACGCAGAGTTGCAGTATGGTGGTTCGATCCCCGACCGGGGAGATGGTGATCAATAAATTAAACAAATGGGTGCATTACTGTTGGCTAGTTGGCATGTGGAAATTGAAGCCGCGCATTGCCAGTGTGTCAATAAAATGAATACATATACTGCCAGAGCCGTGATGGAGTCGGAGTACAATAGGCTTAAAAGCCTAGGATTGAATAGTTGCAGATGCATCCACAGATAGTTCCATATGAATCGTCAGGGTGTCAGTATATCAGACATGTGAAACCTGGTCTGCTAACCCAAGATTCTTATCTTAATGAGGTGGTCCAGGGGAAAGATGTCTGGTTGCTGATGCCATGCAGAGTTGCAGTATGGCGGTTCGATCCCCGACCGGGGATCTGGTGATCATCAAATTAAAGTAATGGGTGCATGACTGTCGGCTGGTTAGCATGTGGAAATTGAAGCCACGTGTTGCCAGTGCGTCAATAAAATAAATACATATACTGCGACAGCTGTGATGGAGTCGGAGTATAATAGGCTTAAAAGCCTAGGATTGAAGAGTGGCAGATCCATCCACAGATAGTCCCATATTCATCGTCAGTGTCAGTATATCAGACATTGAAAGCTGGTCTGCTAACCCATGATTCTTATCTTGGCGCGGTGGTCCAGGGGAAAGATGTCTGGTTTCTGATGCCATGCAGAGTTGCAGTATGGTGGTTCAATCCCAGACCGGGGAGATGGTGATCAACAGATTAAACTAATGGGTGCATTACTGTTGGCTGGTTGGCATGTGGAAATTGAAGCCGCGCATTGCCAGTGCATCAATAAAATGAATACATATACTGCCAGAGCCGTGATGGAGTCGGAGTACAATAGGCTTAAAAGCCTAGGATTGAATAGTTGCAGATGCATCCACAGATAGTTCCATATGAATCGTCAGGGTGTCAGTATATCAGACATGTGAAACCTGGTCTGCTAACCCAAGATTCTTATCTTAGTGAGGTGGTCCAGGGGAAAGATGTCTGGTTGCTGATGCCATGCAGAGTTGCAGTATGGCGGTTCAATCCCTGACCGGGGATCTGGTGATCATCAAATTAAAGTAATGGGTGCATGACTGTCGGCTGGTTAGCATGTGGAAATTGAAGCCACGTGTTGCCAGTGCGTCAATAAAAAAAATACATATACTGCAAGAACCGTGATGGTGTCAGAGTACAATAGGCTTAAAAGCCTAGGATTGAATAGTGGCAGATGCATCCACAGATAGTCGCATATGAATCGTCAGAGTGTCAGTATATCAGACATTTGGAAATGCTGGTCTGCTAACCCAAGATTCTTATCTTGGTTTGGTGGTCCAGGGAAAAGATGTCTGGTTGCTGATGCCACGCAGAGTTGCAGTATGGTGGTTCGATCCCCGACCAGGGAGATGGTGATCAATAAATTAAACAAATGGGTGCATTACTGTTGGCTGGTTGGCATGTGGAAATTGAAGCCGCGCATTGCCAGTGCATCAATAAAATAAATACATATACTGCAAGAACCGTGATGGTGTCAGAGTACAATAGGCTTAAAAGCCTAGGATTGAATAGTTGCAGATGCATCCACAGATAGTTCCATATGAATCGTCAGGGTGTCAGTATATCAGACATGTGAAACCTGGTCTGCTAACCCAAGATTCTTATCTTAGTGAGGTGGTCCAGGGGAAAGATGTCTGGTTGCTGATGCCATGCAGAGTTGCAGTATGGCGGTTCAATCCCCGACCGGGGATCTGGTGATCATCAAATTAAAGTAATGGGTGCATGACTGTCGGCTGGTTAGCATGTGGAAATTGAAGCGGCGCATTGCCAGTGCATCAATAAAATGAATACATATACTGCCAGAGCCGTGATGGAGTCGGAGTACAATAGGCTTAAAAGCCTAGGATTGAATAGTTGCAGATGCATCCACAGATAGTTCCATATGAATCGTCAGGGTGTCAGTATATCAGACATGTGAAACCTGGTCTGCTAACCCAAGATTCTTATCTTAGTGAGGTGGTCCAGGGGAAAGATGTCTGGTTGCTGATGCCATGCAGAGTTGCAGTATGG